>VUQI01030264.1:0-16536 GCA_015106735.1 Paratilapia polleni | reverse complement strand
AAAACTAGTTCATGCATTTATTACTTCTAGGCTGGACTATTGTAATTCATTATTATCAGGTTGTTCTAAAAGCTCCCTGAAAAGCCTTCAGTTAATCCAGAATGCTGCAGCGAGAGTACTGACAGGGACTAGAAAGAGAGACCATATTTCTCCCATATTAGCTTCTCTTCATTGGCTATCAGTTAAATCCAGAATTGAATTTAAAATCCTTCTCCTCACATACAAAGTCTTAAAAAATCAGGCCCCATCATATCTTAAAGACCTCATAGTACCATATTATCCCAATAGAGCACTTCGCTCTCAGACTGCAGGCTTACTTGTGGTTCCTAGGGTATTTAAAAGTAGAATGGGAGGAAGAGCCTTCAGCTTTCAGGCCCCTCTCCTGTGGAACCAGCTCCCAGTTTGGATTCAGGAGACAGACACCCTCTCTACTTTTAAGATTAGGCTTAAAACTTTCCTTTTTGATAGAGCTTATAGTTAGGGCTGGATCAGGTGACCCTGAACCATCCCTTAGTTACGCAGCAATAGGCCTAGGCTACTGGGGGCTTCCCATGACGCACGGAGCACTTTCGCTTCATCACTTCCTTTCACTCTCCATGTGTTTATACACCACTTGCATTTAATCATTAGCTATTATTAAACTCTGTCTCTCTCCCATAGTGTGTCTTTTGTCCTGTCTCCCTCTGCTCTCTTCTGTTTCCCTCACTCCCAATCAGTCACGGCAGATGGCTGCTGCTCCCTGACCCTGGTTCTGCCGGAGGTTTCTTCCTGTTAAAAGGGAGTTTTTCTTTTCCACTGTTGCCAAGTGCTTGCTCATAGGGGGTCGTCTGACTGTTGGGATTTTCTGTCTAATATTGTAGGGTCTTTACCCTAAAATATGAAGCACCTTGAGGCGACTGTTGTTGTGATTTGGTGCTATATAAATAAAATTGAATTGAAATTGAATTAAAGAGAGAATAAGTGTCTGAAATGCCAGTGTTTATATTTTGGGGAAAAGGTATAATAGTTATGTGAAATGGCTGCAACATGTACAGCTGTATCATCAAAAATAAACTGCGATTAATGACCATTATTAACACAATCACTAGTCTAAAGAGTCTGTCCTCAGCTACGTGTGAAAACAGGCAACTTTATTTATTTAACAAAGTTGATGACAATACAATTAGGAGGTGGCCATTCAGTGTAATTACAACTTCATGAGACGCTCATTAAGCTGTCTTTACTCTGCTTTTTGCATCAAGACTGACAAAGTCTCTTATTAGTTCTGCATTGAATCCACCATCTTAAGACAGTTGTGGTCATGCAGTCCAATCTCAGAGTCAGGACTCGTGAATACCACATCAGCCACTGAATGATATTTAATAGTTCTTGTCAAAGTCAGGGCTGCAGCAAAAATTCAGCATTATGGCTGTGGTATGTGCTCATTATGTGGATAGTACTGTCTCGTTAATGTTGTAACAAATGTTTCGGTTTATTCCCTTAACCACAGGATAGCACAGAGGGTTTAACTCCACCAATGTGACTGTTACAAAACCACAAGAGTCTTGTTATATAGAGAGGAAAAAACTGCCATGAAAATTTCAAAAATCTTTTTGAAACAAGGTGATGAGATAATTTTCTGGCAGCACAATTGGCTATGTACAGAATTATTTTTTTATATAATACTAAATGTGATGTTGAAAACACAAATGGTAATACCCTGGATATATTCTTACACAATAAAACAGTCCTCTATCACACACTGACTACATAACTGGTGTAATTTGGAAACACAATGATGTCACACGATATATTTAATGTGTATTTGTAATAATAATATGTGTGAGATTGCTGCTTGTGGTCAGATGAAATGAGCCCTGGTGAATGTGACAGTTTGTGGCTGTTTGTCACAGAATTTACAAAAAAAAAAGCCACAATAAATGTTGAGTCTGTATTTCTGTTTATGAAGTGTGATGAATAAATGTCAGTGGAAAGCTCTTTTGGAAAACTCGATTTTATTATGTGTCTTTAAAAAAGGCTTGACAGTTTGGTCACACATTCTGCTTCCACTTCATGCTTTGTGTTATTACTGAAATTATTTTTTGGACATGCTTGTTGCTATTCAGAAATCTGTATTGTTATATATTGCAGTTGCTGACATTAAGCATTTCAGCATCTGACTGTAACTGACTGTATAAAGAGTCTAATATGAAATGCAGTCCTGAGCAACCCAGCAGTGGTCAGTTACTGGGTTATAACAGAAATGGAAAGCTATTGATCGTTAAGTGATTGTGTTCTCTTGCATGTTGTCATCAGCCACTGGCCAGAAAATGGGAATATGTGTGTGTGCGTGTGTGTGTGCTTGTGTGTGTGTGTGCATGTGAGACAGAGAGAGAGAGAGAGGAGGGGGGAGAGGGTTTAAGCACTTCAGTAAGGCACCCATGCATGATGGCACGCCCGCCACTGCAGTGTTATAAATCAGGTAAAACCTCTTCTTGTCTGATGCTGGTGATGAAAGCAGGTCTGTATCTGATTATTAATTTAAGGTTATTTATAATAGTGAATCTTCTTATTATTAATGAAACATCAATGAATCATAAAAATAGGAAAATGATATTTAACATGCCAAAATCTAAACATATTTAGGTTTACAGCAAGAGAAAGAAAAAGAAAATGTCACATTTGATTGGCATTTTTAATTGTAGCCCTGGCCAAAGGCAGTCTGAATGTGAAAGCCTTGAGGGAATTTCTTCAAGTTTGACATGCATTTGGAGTCAAGGATGAACTGATTAGAATTTAGCGGTCAAAGGTCAAAGCCACTGAGACCACAAAAAAAACACATTTTTATTCATAAATGAATTCATCCAAAGCCAGAGGTCAACTTCATCGTAATATTCAGCAAACACTTTTCTGTCTGTTACTTAACACCATAATTCATGACGAGGAGGGGAGACCATATTTCATATTTAGTTGAATCTCGAATTTGTGACATTAATCTTTGGTGCCCAACTGCAACTTAGAAAAATGTGCATTTTGCTATGACTCATTCCAGGCTGCTCTTAACCAGCTTTTAACCTGACTGAATTACCTGTCATTTGCTTTAGAGCTTTAGAACAATTAATACATTACTTGGTTAACAGAAAATGAATCACCAACTACCATGATAATAATAATTATCATGTATTTTCAAGCTTTTCTGGTTTACGGTCATCTTGGCCTGTTGGTCTGACAAAGAATGCAATTTTTTTTTTTTGTTTAAAGATAAGTCATTTGATTAGAAGATGATAAGGAAAATATATTTTTATTGCATGCCAAGATTGATTTTGTTCCACAATACAATAACATTACAATTAGTAAGTGAGAAAACTGTTAACTTTTCTAAATAAATAAACACTGGGCATTTTTGTATCTTTTTTGCTTGGTTGGCAAATTGATTAACTATTTCTTTCACCAGTGTACAAATAAAATAATCTGTATGCACTCCCTTTTCACATTCAATAGTGTCATGTTAAATTATTATGACAGAGCTCTGCTTTGGAAGGAATTGTCTCTGAGTTAATGAGGGCAGTGAGTTTTGCAGTATGATCTATGCTGGTGTGGTGTTCCAGGAGTTGATGACTGTGTGTTGTAATGTGTTGCTTCAGGGTGTGGTTGCTTGGGAAGACTCTGGGCTCTGGTTCTCACTGCTCCATCACTACCGCTACCACATATACACAATCACCACCACACAAGAATACCCACATTGTGTGTGTTTATGAGCTCAGCAGATATGACGTTTGTATCATTTGAGCTACGTACAAAATTATATTTTGCTGTGTTCAAAGGAATGGTTGCAGTTTATTGTAATGATGAAACTCTCGGTCCCCAGCCAGGGCTGTAAATCACTGCACACATGTGCTGATGGGAAAGTATGGTCTGTTCCTCTTAGCAAACCAAGGAATTACATCTTGCCATTTTAGAGTGTGGATGTATAAATAAGGCTATACTTGTTTGGTTTTCAACATAATGTCACTGTTTTTTAAAAGAACTGGTTATGTCATGATGGTGCACTTAACTTACAAAGAGATTCCTTATTTTTTGCTCTTTACTCACACAGAAATTAGACACTGTGGACCGCAACAAGTCATTCTTTTCATTATTCATTAATTGATTTGTCATATATTACCATCACAAGCTCCAGCAACTAAGGATGGCATCTGCAGATGACTTATTTTATCCTAAAAACAGCTGTAAACACAAAAAAATTCAACTTATATCATGAGAATTGCAGCATTTGTTTTTCATTTGAGAAGCAGATTTGTGCAAATGTTTATTGTTTTTGCCTGTTACTTAATTTAGTGGATGGCAAAATTGTTGATTTAAAATTCGTTGGGTAATTTTACTCAGATGCACTTCAAGAAATTGCCCATTTGTAGCAGCAACAAGGAAGCTGACAGGACAGCAGACTCCCCCAAATAAACACACACTTGAACCCTACATTGTTGTTAAACCATAAGTGTAGAGCTCAACACATAAGGAGAAGGCTGAGGTGGTGGAATGAACTGCAGTAGAAAAAAGCAGCCATGCAGTCATAGTGACAAGGTTATAATGGCTGTGCTGTACACTTTGATGAATGTCGTAAGGCATTAGTATGTTTAATTCTTTATATTATTCACGTTTTGAGTTATTTTTATTATTTTATTGAGCAGGTCTTGTGCTAAGAAGTCTGAACCAAGATATTTTGGGCAGTTTGGTCTAAAAATGATTTAATCAGTCAATACATTATCAAACGCAAAGGCAGAATAATGGCTTATTGACTAATCACTTGAGTAATCATGACACTTTGCTCCGTTTACTTATTGCTTCAGAATATTATTAGTGGACTGAACACCATCCTCAACAGTTTGCCACTAAATCAACCTGTTCATTTTGCTCCATCTATGTCTGCAGCCCTCCACCCTGTTGTACAGTCAGCTATACACTCAACCAATCAGCAAAACCAGCATATCAGCAAAACCAGGCGCACACTGTCCCCTCCTCTCTTGCCTCTCTCCCCGTAGTCAACCCGTTGCCATGGCAGTGCCTGCTAGAGTCGGTCCATGGTGCAGCAGCAAATTGTTCTTGTCTGACTGTGTGGTGTCATGACAACACCCAGATCAGACCACATCACAAGATGTAGGCACAAAGCTCCTCAGATGTGATGTTGCTTTGTAGGTTTATTTTGGGACATGTGCGTTACCTCCATGAGGAGTAATATTTATATTATTTTCGAATGCAGATGAAAAATAGCCTGCCTCATGAAATGATCAATTGGTGATTGCATTTGGTCTATTGGATAAGTAGATTATGCTGAGAATATAACATCCACAGTTAAAATTGTTGCATAACAAAATCTGGTTATAATATTAATCCATGATAAGTCCTTAAAAGCAGCTTCAGCTTCAACAAACTATTAGTCTCCCAGATGACATCTTTATGCCTGGATTAGATCATTTTAAGGAAGTGAAAGTTCTATGTTTGTTTTTAGGCTGTTTTATTGGACTCCCCATTGCTATATTCAGTTAAATGAGGCAAAAAGATTTCCTACTTTTAAATGTAAAGGTTTTATTTAACAGCAGGCTGGATGATGATATTTAACCTCCTGAGACCCAAGCTCGTTTTTTGGGATGCATTTGTAATTTCTCCTAGCTATTTATGATGAGTTGGACTGATAAGTATAAAATCTAAGCTTCATCTTTGGACAGGAAGTCATTACTTTGTTACACACTTGTCTCATGTGGGGACAGTGGGTTTATTTTAGACCATAACGCAATAACGTCACCATTGCTTAGCAAAGTATGAAACACCACTGAGCAGAATGAAGTGTAACGTGCACAAAAGCAAAAATGTCACATCCCCATATGAGGAAGCAGTGTCTCAGGAGGTTATGGAATATGGAATATATAGAGTTGCTGAATATGTATGCTTCCAAGATCAGTTTGTGTATCAATGTATCCAGTATTTTTGTGATTGATCTGACTCGATTTGTTCCAGATATTGATTGTCATCTCATCATCTGTCACCTGTGATGTGGTTAAAGAGTTGTACAATTATTTATACTAGCTGATGTTCATCAAAGAAACGAAGATGTTTCCTTACTAATATGGGTTGTTTTTCTGGACAAAAAGACTTACTGCTGGTCCATATAGCTATGCTGTGTGTGATGTGTTTGCATGGGACACGACTGACAAACATACCCCTCTCTCGCAGCCATGAATGAATGAAACATTGTTCATATCCTCTGGGTGGAAAAAAGAAGGACATAGAAGCAGTGTACAGTTCTAGTTATAGTACAGTAATATTCTGGCATAAAAAGCCATGACCCAGTGGAAATTGACTTGTCCAGCTTGCCAGCTAAACTGAGTCTTTCTTGAAAGAAAATTTCATTGAATCATAACTGTTATCTTATTTCATCCCCTCCAACCCTGCACCCCCTTCTTTTCCCTCCACTCCGCCCATCTTTTTCTCTACAGAGCGACAGGCTTCTGATCAAAGGCGGGAGGATTGTTAACGATGACCAGTCCTTCCATGCTGACATCTACATGGAGGATGGCCTCATTAAGTAAGTCCTCCACTGCCCTCTTTTCTGCTCTGCTCACACCTCTTCCCATTTGGTTTCATACCTCCACTTATAGGTCACCTCATCAACTATTTTTTGTCTAGGTTATTTGATACCTTACTTGTTCCTTTATATTTAAGTGCTTCTTTCCTATGAGGGTGCAGATGGCTGCTGCGGAAATTAAAATATTTTGGGAGAAAACATACTTGTACAACAGTTGTTCTTGACAAGTGTGTGAGATGTAAAATCATTATATTTAAAGGCAAATTCTGGTTCCTTATTGTCAGATATTACTCCCAGTATTTGTTGTGCACATCTGAGGCATCTGCAAGAAAGAAAACTGGGCGAAGACCCTACAGCTTTCCTAAAACCTTGTGACACAGATAGTCTTAAATTTCTTGAAGAAATTCAAAATCAGAAGTAATTTTCTGGAAAACCCCCTATCGTCGTCTATAACAGGGTAGGTTAAGATATTATCAATGTGAACTAAAATCTGAAAGTCAAACCCTTGGGCCTTTAAGATTAGCTTCATTATTAATGAGTTTAATCATGATTAGAGTCTGTAGTATACGAATGCTGTTTGATCTTAAGACAAGTGACACTAGTGGGTGAAAACCAGTTGCATCACTTGCAATGATTTTAAATTTTAAATGAAGTGCAAATATTACAGTCTACATGGGAACTGTTTCTGATGGTTACTTACCCATTGGTGACTTAACAGTTAAACTGATAACAGCCATTCTTGACCCCATCTGACCAGGCTGGGGTAGGACGATGGAACTGTCTCACTCTCTTTCCCCCCTTGTTCTGTTGCCACTTGAATTCCCAGTTGTCCCCATTGCCCCTAAGTGAGGCAGCTCAGAGAGAGGCGCCCACAGAAAGACTGGTGCTGCATGATAAACACCCACATGCCTGCAGCACCATTGGACTGTTGGCAAACTCACAGAGACACTGGCTTCTGCCTGCCTGTCTGTCTAGCTTGTGTCCTCTATAAAGTCTGAACAACAGGACTTTTTAAAAGGGTTGAAATGTTGATGTGTTGAGATGGTGATGATGTCCTGCTTCAGGCTTGGCTGTCTTTGTTGCAGTCAGTTAAGAACTTTTTTCTGCTTTTGATTCATATGCATTAAATATTTTTTTTTCTGCCCTTTTTTATTCAGTCTAATAATTTAAAGGTAGTATCATCTCATCTTTGATAAATTATCAAAAAGCAGCAAAAGTAGTAATCATCGGGGGAAGTAAAACATATCATTTTTTTTGTGTAAACACCTTTTGTGGACAGATTATAATTCAGTTATGACAACATCAACTTCCCTTGACAGGCAGATTGGTGACAATCTGATTGTGCCCGGGGGTGTGAAGACCATCGAGGCCAACGGGAAGATGGTGATCCCTGGTGGCATTGACATCCACACCCACTTCCAGATGCCATACCGTGGAACCACGACTGTGGATGACTTTGCCCAGGGATCAAAGTCTGCTCTTGCTGGTGGGACAACCATGATCGGTAAGAGCTGCAGGAAAGGTCATCCACACAGTGAAGCTGTAGGCAAAGCTTTTTCAGAAAGAGAGGAAAGTGCAGTGAGGGGAATGATGGCTAAAATCCAGACAGAGGAAAAGAGAAAGGGAGGCATGGGAAACAGTTTTGGTCCCACTCCAAAAGAGGACCATACAAAAGGTTGAGTGTGGGGGCCACGACTGGTGGGGGTTATAGGGTGAAACACTACTCCCAAAGAAATAGGCCATCAGTCTGTGTATTTCTCCCTGTCTGATTTGAGTAGAGCTTTTTATTTAGGGTTTGTGTACTTCATGTAGGTTAGAGATGAGACATAGTCACAGTCAACTGCTGGTAGATACCGCAGTTTCATTAATGCTTCTTTTGAGCTGACTGCTTCTCTGCTGCCTGATTGCCAGAGTGGCCCTGTGTTCAAACAGACACAGTCACTCTAGTAAACTCTATTCATGGGCTCCATTCATAGAAGGATTATATTCCAGGGGGTGAGAAAATGGAAATGTGTACTCTGCGTCTGCTTGTGTGCTTTGTAGACTGTAAATGTCTGTCTTAACTAACAGATGAGGTTGTGTTGAGCGATGGCGAACACAAAAAGTGTTGACAGTGAGTTTTTGTCATTGTTTTGTGTGTGTGTATGTGACTGCTGTTTTCAGCTCTATCCTATTAGCATAAGCAGATTGGGTTGTCTTTAATAAGATAAAGAAGGCAGTCAGGTGGTGAGCCAGCAGGAGGCCTTATTTTATTACAGCTGAGCTAGATGTAGCAGGATATTATGTGCACTGTGATACTGTTGTGCACAGTGAAGAATGGCTTTTGTCCATCAATACTAAAACAGATGCAAGCTACAGTGAATATTACTTTCCATTCATGCACAAATGCAAACATGTACTCTCTGGTTTTTGAATATACACAAGAAATCATGCATATATGCACATTATATTTGTAATTAGATGTGCTTGTGCTAATGCAAGCAGCGTTCATACAAAACATGCAAGATGCATTTCAGAACTCGCATCCAATTGTGTACTATTCATAGCTACATGACCAAATATAAAAGTAGGTAAAGTCGCTCCATTTTTTCAAGGGCACCTGTACCCAGATAAAGACATACAAAATGCAATGTGACATCTGACAAGGTTAGCCCCCACTGGCTCAGCACTGCAGGAATTCAGACAGACAGCTGATTATGCAAGATAAACAATACAGGGAGAAAGTAGAAACACCAGCAGACAAATCCTCCTACCCTGTCTTTGTCTCCTTATGTGTGACAATCCCCACCCCACCGTGTCAACTCTTTGCCAATTCACCTGTCGCATTTTTCACCTTCTTCCTATCTGATAATACTTGTCTTCTTTCATTCTCTCCTCGTCCCTTTTTCCCTCTGACCTCTCTCTTCCACTATCCATCTACTCCAGTGGACCATGTGATCCCAGAGCCTGGTACCAGTCTGATAGAAGCCTATGACCAGTGGAGGCAGTGGGCTGATGAGAAAGCCTGCTGTGACTACTCTCTCCACGTGGACATCACCCACTGGAACGACAGTGTAAAGCAGGAGGTGGATAATCTCATCAAAGAAAAGGGTAGGTCTTCATTGCATATTATAACATCTTCACAAGAAGGTGCCTGTGGCAGATTCTGTTCAAAAGTAGTTACAGTAGAAGTAGAATATAATTTGTCATGTTTACTTTCTTTCTTGTTGTTTTACTATTTTTCAGGTGTGAACTCGTTCCAAGTCTACATGGCTTACAAGGACTACTACCAGATGAGCAGCAGTGAGGTACAGTGCCTTAAATGTAGTGCACACTTTAAAGAGTAGGATTTACTTTTTCAATGTCTATATTAAAAGTCTATTTGTTCTCGGTAATCTTCTTTCTCTTCATACTTGATGTGAAGAGATGGGAGGACAGTTCTCCCTTTGTGAAAAATGCCAGGGTCAATGCAAAATTCATTTTTATGTTACTGTACTTCCAACTTGCCTCAGCAAGGAGACAGTGTCTTTGAAGAGACACAGCTGCAATTTTGATACTAAAAAGTGCTTTGGCTTTGAAAGCTAATTTAAGTTATTGAAGCCCTAATATTAGTTTTGCACTAAAATGGGACTGTTGCTTTTGTCCTCAATTCATTACACTGAAGTCACATTAGGGAAGTGATTGCTTCATGGCCATTATTTTTATTTTATTGTGTCACATACTCCTAATTGCAGTCAATATAAAAGGAGTCATTCCTGACTTGCTGCAACCGCACAACATGCAGTCAACATGCAAAAAACGTGGCAATGAATTGGCTCCAATGGTGATACAGTGTCTAAAAAAAATTAGTAAATAATCATTGATCATAGCCTTTGATTTATGCTTACTATGATTTTCTAAGCACTTAAAGAAACAGTGTAAGTCAGGAGGGTTTGCGGCAGGACTCTTCTCGTACAGCCGCAGCTAATTTGGTTGGTCAAAGGAGCACATGTGGCAACTGAAATAGTCCAGCCTGAAAAACTGATGTCATGCAGCTTGCTAAGGAACTGTGGCACAGCAACATAACAACAACTGCAGCTCATCCACATGGCTCTCACCATTTCTGGAGACCACACACAATAATTGCAGTGTGTCGGGGTAGACATCATGTAAATTGTGGGCTTCTTTTAAAGTGTGGCTTATGGGTGACCCCGAGTTAAAAAGGAGTGTCCTTTTCTTGTGTAAACAGCAAAGCAGGATTTTAAATATAAAAGTCGTGCCACTGTAATTTCAGTGTTTCTGTGTCTTTCTCATCCAGCTCTATGAGGTCTTTACCTTCTTGGCAGAGCGGGGAGGCATTGCTCAGGTCCATGCTGAAAATGGCGAGATCATCGCTGAGGTAACAATAAAAACAAGTATACTAATTAGACACCTTTTCTTTTTCTCCATTGCCTCATTCTCTTTTCTACACTCTTGTCCCAAGTCCAACTCTGTGATATGTTTTTCTTTAGTGTGATTTATTTCAGTTTAGTTCACTTCAGTCCACCTTTCTAGTCTTATCACAGCATATCTCCAGTACCTAGAGACTAAACACAATGTCACTGATGAAAGGGAGACTGTGTTTCCTGTTGGACTGTAATGTGTGGGTGTAGTTTATACAGGGCTGTGCCGTTTTGTGGACAAATGAAAGTGAATCAACCGTAATAGGTGATGGATTTAGAGGGCTGGTATTAGTCAGAGCTCCAGACCGTGCCTGGATTCTATCACTGTGTGTGTATGTGGGTGCATGTTGGATCTGATTCATCGCAATTCCCAGCTCTCCCATCCAGTCTGCAACTTTGACTTTGAAGGAGTCTGATTTCCATCTGTAAGACCAACATGCCTGAACATTCAATTATGTCATGTACTTTACTTTAGACCACCTGAGTCTTAGACCTGCTGCCAGGGCTGCTCTTTGTCACTGTTTCTGTTCAAGCTTTTATGGAAGCAGTTCTAGATGCACCCAAGGGGTGGATCTCATCTTTGCTTTTACAGATGATGTGGTTCTGTTGGCTTCATCAAATGTTGACCTTAAATGTAAATTGGAGAATTTTGCAGCCAAGTACAAAGCTGCAGGGATGAGAATCAGCAACTCTGAACCTGAGGACATGATTTTCAGCTGGAAAAGAGTGGATTGCCCAACCCAGGTTGGGGAGTAGTTACTGAGGGTCTTGTTAACCTTTGGCCATGACCTGTCGGTAGGGACCAAAAGAATAATATTGCAGATACAAATGGCAGAAATGAGCTTCTTCCCAAAGGTGACTGGGCTCATCCTTAGAGACACAGAGGGAGTTCAGTCTTTCAGTAGGGGCTGATAGTAGAGCCTCTGCTCCTCCAAACTGAAAGGGTCCAGTTGAGGTGGTTTGGACATCTGACTTGTATGCTTCCTAGGTGAGGTGTTTTGGGCATATCCAAAGAGACCCCGCATCAGAGTGATAATATCTCTCAGCTGGATCGGGAATACTTCTGTAACCCCAGAAGAGCTGGAGCAAGTGGTTAAGGAGAATAAGGTCTAGGCTCTGCCTAGACTGCTACCGCCATCACTGTGGCCCAGATCATGGGTAGAAAACAGATGCATGGATAGATATTTAGACCTGTGTTTGTGATAAATGTTGTGACAACAGCCATAGAAAGGCACTGAAACAAGTGCCAAAGCTCTGACATGAGTTTTGCTCTAGTAACATAAAGTTCAGTTACATTTTTCCTGACAGGGTTTGCAGCTCCCATAATTCTCAAGTCCAATAATTGTGGCCATCCTGAAGTGTTTGCCTGACTCCATGTTTCCATGTGAAATATGTAGTCAGGCAAAGGGGATCAGCAATACAGAATTTCTAAGGGGCTAATTTATTAAACAAAAAAAATTTTTAGACTTCGGGTCATCTATGGTGGTCATCTACTGAAGAACCTGAAAAACTTACTTACATGTGTTGCTGTTAATAGGCTGTAACTGCTGTTGCTTACCATATGTAGACCGCTTTCATCCAGGCAGCCTCTTCTACTTCTACAGCTGGGATCGCTCTCATTTGTAGACATGTCTAGATTTTCCATGTCTGTCATCAGCAGGTCCCACTCCTTGCAACAAAATTTTACTCCTCAGATAGCTTTGGAGAACACTGACCACAGGAATGCCACCAGTTTCTTCAGTTACAGTACGAGTTGTCTTGCATAATGGTCCTCTAGCTGTTTCATCCTTCATCTTGCATTTGATTTTAGCAGGTCAACCAATCATATGCTCCTTAAGAGTGTGATTGGTTTTCCACAGGTATAAGATAATTCATCCTTATAATAGTTCACTGGGTAACCGGCCAATATGCTTAGTTTTCTTGCATTTAGCTAAAGACAGTAATGTAAGCAAATCTAAATTTGCTATTACACCTCTTTAAAGAAGCAACTGTTGGGGCTCAAAAATGGAGCTAAAGCAGAGGTGCCAAAAACTGCAGGTCCTTGACTGGCCACTCAGGCTGGCTCCAAAAGCACCCATAGACCCCCCCCATGTTAAAACGGCTAACGGTTTTGCTTTCTATAAATAGTTTCTTCATTCACAACAGTTTTCCTCCGCTTGCTTAAGGTCCTTTTTGTGGAAGCATGTCATTGTAATGCATTCATTGTGACATTACAGACACTCGGCCCTCATGACACGATGCAAGAAAGGTGCAAACTGTTGCATAAAAATTTACCTAAAAGCAGAATTTTTGCTTTCAGGTGAAATTCTAAAAGCGAAAAATTCAGGCAATTCCTGCTTTTGTTAAATTTATTCATTTTGTGATCCTTCTCTGAATACATTTCAGATGTAGAAATTTTCCTTGCTTTAAGCCTAGACCCACATGTTAAAACTGCTGCTCATGTACTTAACACATGCGTAAATATACAGAAATAGCATATCATTCTGAAGTGTGACCATAACTTTACATCAGCTCAAGTTTTCAAACCAGTGAAGACCCCCCAAAAAGTTCTACATACATTATATCTATAAACTAAGCAGCTAACAGCCTACTTTTTGCATGTTTGTTGAATAGGAGCAGGCCCGGATGCTGCAGATGGGTATCACTGGACCAGAGGGGCATGTGCTGAGCAGGCCAGAAGAGGTATAACATTGATACACCATACACTACATTAATTATAAACTGGTATGAGTAATTTAAATGTGCAAACATTTTGGACTGGACTGTCTTAAAAAATGACCTATATTAATTTGTAATATTATATTTTTTTGTGTCGCCTGTAAATAAAACAAACATGGCTGTACATATAAAGACTCACATTATCCACTGTGACATTTTTGGACTGATCCTCAGACACACACACTGTTCCTGTTACACACATGTGGTTTCAGACACATTTGAGACACTGGGTGAAAAAAAAATCTCTTGTTCCATGCAGTTGTTGCTGCAAATGTTTCTTCAGCAAACAACAAAATCAAAGCCACACTTTCAACTCAGCAACTTGTCTGGCTTCAGATCGACTGGGATTTTCCATTCTGTGCTGCTGTAGAGTGTTCCTGAAAATCTAAAACTTGGTAACACAATTTAATTGAGCAGGCTGAGTTGGATAATCTTTTTTGTGTGTCAGTGTATAATGTCTTGTTTGGTACTAATTCATTGGTTATTGAAGCCAGGTTGATTCAAGTTCAATCACCGACTTGGGGCTGAAGATTTCAGAAATGCAATAATCACAATAAAACACCAGGTGCTTTTCATTGAGGACGTGTGTCTAAAGTGTGTCCAATATTTTTGCTTTCAAAGTCTTCCAGTTTGGAAAATCTGCAAGTATGTGGTGACCTCGCTTAAGTTTCTTTTCAGCATTTGTTTGCTGATCACATTCAATTTAACTACCCAAACTCAATATAACTGAAATAATCCCTAACTTGTCCAGTTTTAAAATTATAAGCTTCTCCCTGTCGTTTTGGTTTAAAATGAATTATTCAAATGATATGGCTCCAAAAATCTATAATTTGCTGTGGTTGTGATATTTGAAGTTTGTTTGACAAAATCTTAATGGGAAAAACATTTCCAAGTCAACCACATTGTGCTGTTTCTTCTGTAGCTGGAGGCAGAGGCGGTATTTCGTGCCATCACCATCGCCAGCCAAACCAACTGTCCGCTCTATGTGACTCGGGTCATGAGCAAGAGTGCTGCTGACATCATCTCACAGGCCCGGAAAAAAGGTAAAAAGCTGAATTCAGACTTAAATTGCTACTAACTTTGTGTGTGTGTGTGTGTGTGTGCATTTTGTCTTAGGCCTCTATAAGGCGATTTTTCTGTTTTCTTGGGCTAGAAATGTACACTGACCTTGACTCTGCTTGGTATAATGAAAAAAATATTCCATTCTTAGAGTCATATTCAGCTTTGTTATTCAGGTCGTTTCTGTGGTTGAGCTGTCACACACTCTGTCTCTCAGAGGAGAGAACAGATGTGGAACAAGGCTGAGATGGATTGTGAAATTTACAATTTTTGAGAATGTGATGAAAACAACGGGAAAGGGCAGAGAAGAACAATGTGTGCTTGAATGACTTTGGTGAAAAGCCAAATGAGGTTTTAACACACCAGATTGTTGACCTCAGACAGCCTTCTCTGTGCACTCAGGTGAATCCATTTGGGGTATTTATAAGCTTGGCACCTTTGTTTGGCTCCATTCCCAAGTTATTACATCTAAACCTGGAAGGGCAATAAATATATGTGAGAGTGAAGGACCACGAAGATGCATAAGCGCACGCATGTGTTAGTGACAGGACTCAAAGCGTGCATGAAAGAACAATCTCAGCTGCAACTGAGCAAGTGGAATTTGTTCATTGCCAATACTGGCATAGTTCCTCTCCTGCAAACACTCACATTAATTACCAAAGCTTTTAGTGAGATTAAACTGCTGACAAAATAAAAAAATGATACAATTCATGATTATGCAAATGCAAGATACACTTAAAACAATTCTTAACACCCATATTTGGAACTTTATTTATTTTTATTAAACTTTTTACTGCTATTCCTTTCCCAGGAAATGTTGTGTTTGGGGAGCCAATCACAGCCAGTCTGGGGACTGATGGGACACATTACTGGAGCAAGAACTGGGCCAAAGCAGCTTCTTTTGTAACATCACCTCCTCTTAGCCCTGATCCTACCACTCCAGACTATCTGAACACACTCCTGTCCAGGTACATATCCCAGTTATGGTGTTAACCTGTTAATGCTTTTGTGCTTTGATGATGGAACATATGTTAATATTTCATGTTATATTACCTTATTTTACTTTACTTAGCGTGCAAAGATAACAAAAGGCAAAACAGGACACAGTGCATGTAGTGAGCATTTACTTACTTTCTTAAATGGACCACATTTAAGCCTTCATGTTGCATGTGCAGATAACTGAGTTTTTGTAAGTTCCATGAATGCTCCTGAATAAAAAATATGCCTGTTGAAGTTTGTAGTGTAAATATATCTTATAATAAATGCATTTTTTTTTTTTTTAGCTTTTTACACACTGGTTACTTGCATACACAAGTGCAAAGATTACTTTTTGAATGAAAAATGAGAAAAAAATGTTAGATTAAAGTTCATGAGTTTCTTATGATAAATCAATTCAATTCAATTTTCAATTCAATTTTATTTGTACAGCGCCAAATCACAACAACAGTCGCCTCAAGGCGCTTTATATTTTAGGGTAAAGACCCTACAATATTAGACAGAAAACCCCAACAATCAGACGACCCCCTACGAGCAAGCACTTGGCAACAGTGGGAAGGAAAAACTCCCTTTTAACAGGAAGAAACCTCCGGCAGAACCAGGCTCAGGGAGGGGCAGCCATCTGCCGCGACCGGTTGGGGATGAAGGGAAACAGAAGAGAGCAGAGGGAGACAGGACAAAAGGCACACCTATAGGAGAGAGACAGAGTTTAATAATAACTAATGATTAAATGCAAATGGTGTATAAACACATGGAGAGTGAAAGGAAGTGAGGAAGAGGAAGTGCTCAGTGCATCATGGGAAG
>VUQI01030262.1:8690-25975 GCA_015106735.1 Paratilapia polleni | reverse complement strand
ACAGCAGAGGATGTACTTCCTGCGGCAGCTGAAGAAATTCAACCTGCCGAAGTCAATGATGGTGCAGTTTTACTCCTCCATCATTGAATCCATCCTCACCTCCTCCATCACCATCTGGTACGCTGCTGCCACTGCCAAGGACAAAGGCAGACTGCAGCGCGTCATCTGTTCTGCTGAGAAGGTGATTGGCTGCAATCTGCCTTCCTTCCAAGACCTGTACACCTCTAGGACACTGAGACGGGCAAGAAAGATTGCTGTTGACCCCTCCCACCCCGGACATAGACTGTTTGTGATGCTCCCCTCTGGCAGGAGGCTGCGGTCCATCAGAACCAGTACCTCACGGCACAAGAGCAGTTTCTTTCCCCAGGCTGTTGGACTACTTAACACCGCCCCCTCGCCCCGCTCACTGCTCAATTAATGTGTTACAATAACACAAATACTTACTCAGACTATAATAACTTTGCACACTGGATTCAGTACAAGCACTTTGCACATCATGTTCTACTTACATTTTACACTTCTCCCCCCTTCCTGTCCATAACCTTTACATATGTCTTAATTTCTTTAATATCTGTAGGCAGTTAGTATATATTATGTATTTATATTTATATTTATATTTATATTTATATATATATGTATATATTGTAAATTCCATATATTCTACTTCTGTACCACTGTATTGCACCATGACACCAAGACAAATTCCTCGTTTGTGTACAAACTTGGCAATAAAATAATTTTGATTCTGATTCTGAATATATTGTTAAATCAATACATTCAATTAGAATGTATTGATTTAATTGTGGTGAGGTGGGATCATTGTGGAGTGTAGGGATGGTGAACACTGCTCTGTTGTGCAGCCTGGCTGGGTAACACTGCCAGAAACAGGTAACACACTGAGTTGCAGGGTCACAGCTCTTTTAAAAATGTTTCCTGGCTACAAGACGTTCCTGTGGCACTAAAGCAACAACTGTGCTGAGGCAACTCTTTGGCCAGACGCCCTGGAAGTTGCCCTGGTGATTTACAGCATTAAAAAAAAGTACCAGATGGAGAAAATTCTCCTCAACACAAAAACACAACAAGCTCCAGCCAGTCCAGCGCCGTCACAGGCATCTGATGGGTTGGAAAGTATGAGATCCTTAGAGAGAGGAGACATCCTGACCGCCTCCCATCAGTCAGGCAGACCATCTCACATCAGGAAATAATCTCTAACATTTAATTTGCAGTTTGAATACCGTAAATCCAACAATTACGCCATAGAATTTTTTCACTACCACAAACCAGTTTCCCCTCTTTGGATTATTACAGCTACTGAATTAAATCTTTCTGTGGCAGACCAGTCAGCTGAGAGGTATGAAGTTTTCATGCAAAAGATCCTTTCAGAACAGAAAACGACAGCATGACAGATGCCTGGCTCAAAGAAAGAAGTTCAATAATTTAAAGTTTGCTTTTGTTTTTGGGCAGACAGAAAGACAAAAGGACCACCCACGATGCTGATATCCAGACAAACATTAACGCATCGGGATATATTGTGGGGCTAGTCATCCTTACAGTGCAGACAAACAGCTTTAATGCCTTAGTGCTCTCACAGTGCAAAAAGAAACAAAGCAAAACAAACAAAAAAAAACAAAACTCTCAGGCAGGTTTACATCAAGGTCTAATCAGATCCCTGCAATGTTTGGGAAAATGGCATCCTTTAAACCGAGAGGCTATTGTTTCAGCACACAGTTATGAAGCCATGATTATGAGGAGCTGGAAACTGAGTCTGAGGTTTTAACCATGAAGGTGGATTTGTTTAAATATTAGATAACAGCAGCTTAAAGTGCACTTGGTTCTGTGAGGCTTCTTAAATGCATCTAAATTCACTAACAGTGCAGCACTTTTTAAACCAGCTGCTGTTGTTTGAAGATCAGGTAATCAACTAAAACAAAGAGTCCAAATATAAACAGCTTGGCAGGACATTTTCATGGTAATCACCCAGCTTTCTCATTCAAAAAAGCTGCAGCGTTTGATGATTAACTGTTTATTGACTTTTTATTTTCTTAATCTTTAGTTCCTCTTACTAACTGCTGCTGTTTGATTTGACAGTAATATGGATTTTCATTTAACTTTATAAACCAGCCTCAATTAGATTTAACAAATTTTTCAAGAACAGACAAATGATACAAATGAAAAACATCACAAAACAACCCTTTAAAAACTTAAACTAAATAAAAGGTAATGGTTAGACTTCTTGATTAAATACTTAGGATTTTAAATGTGTAGGTGCTCAGGTTGGCCCTGTTTGCATTTTTTGGAGGATGAAAAAGTAGCTGTATATCTATGGAAGTCAAAAGGTAAGAGACAGATTGTGATAACTCTTTTTCTGGTATATTCTAATCATGCATCACAGAGGGCTACATGAACAGGTCATCCCCATTTTCCAGCTTCTGGGAACACGACTCTTTTTCCTTTTATTAGCCTAGAGGTAAAATAAAAATTGTGCTTGTTTCCCACAAGTTGTTCATGAGTTTTTTGATTTTACTGTAGTGAGTCAAAAACTAGTGGTAAGAAAAACAAATAATAATAATAAAATAATAAAACTGAAGTCTTTCAAGTTTAGGAATTTCCTTCAAAGAGTTTGTTGCACATGAAAGAAGTCAGAAGACTCCTTGTTGATGAGATGATCATTTAACCAGATCTATGATGGTTTGGAAAATATGATTTCCCCAGTGAAAAGATTCACTGAAACCAAAACACAGACCCGATCCCATTTCGGTTCTTCTGACTGCCAAACCAGGGCATATTTGGAGGGTCTGGCTCCGCCATAAGCTGTGCAATTCCAGCTCAGCTCAGCAGAAAATACCAGCAGTAAATGGAAAAAGGAATTGTATAACACTTGAACCCCCAAGGGAGCAACCCCCTGTTAGCTTTTCCATTCTTGGGAGGTATTTCTCACTCGTGCCTCAAATGTAAAGCTGAAGGATTTCCTACTGTGTCTTGTTAAGGCAACATCATGCAGAGCACAACACAATGTAAACTTTAATTTGATGTTGCAAAGCATCACCTCTATTTCTCTTGTCTTTCCAAATCCACAAGGAGGACATTTATAACACAAAGCTGCCAGTTCTGACTGACTCTAATGGTATGTTGTGCCACCTTAAGAGTGCATCACTTCACTGCCAAAGACTAATCCCTCTTAACAAGTCATTTAGCATTGTGGACAACTGCCTGTGGGCTGATATAATGGTAGTTGTTCCCAGTTCAGATTTTAAAAAAAAATTAGGTTCTGGAAACAAGACAGAAAAGGTGTAGACATATTTGTTATGCAACTGTTCCTTACACCTTTATTCAGACATGACAATAGCATTACAGAAATGCAAAGAGCATCAGTTATTTTATTTTTTTTTACAGATCTCTACAGATCTGATACCAGTAAATCTCTCCAATAAGTTTATTTCTGTGCATAAAATATATTGACTGAATGATAAACATTTCATTATATGTCAAACCAAGTCTTTATGATCACTGATCATTACTGATGTTGATCTAAATGAACTGTAGGTCAGCACGGCAGTCTCAGCCCTTTGTCATCATCCTAAAATCCCTGAGAGGGCAGGGTCAACTCCATCCTGTTGATGTTTCAATGAGACAAACCCAAACAGCTACAGCAGCTGTACAGTTCCACTACCCTTCATTAAATCAGTGCCAACAGGCCTCAGAGAAGAAACCATTTACACTGATGTAAAACACTTAATGTGGCTCTTAAAGGAGGGGAGGTGACAGACCCAGCAGTATGTTCTATATATAAAGACTGAGCATACAGGAGTCTGAAACTAACTATCCTGGCATTACTTCAAAGCTCCTGATGAAAAGCACATGACTAAAGTCCTAACAATGCCTTTCAAACTTAGTCCCACAGACGTACAGATGGTGTGATCACTCAGAGAGTCAAGAGCTCTTTACTAACACCGAACCTCTCACCCTTACAGTGGAAATTTTCCGCTGGTGGGGGTGTTCTGGGGACCGTTTTTTTTTCCTTTCTATTTTTTTCCTGGAGAGAGAGGGTGATGCTGTTCTTCGTTCACTGGGAATGTATTGACTGAGGATCCAACTCTCAGCCTTCCAGCTGGACCCTGCTGCTGCTCTGCTCACTGCGTGGGGTTTAAACCAGGACATAAACATACCTGACGGCTGAGGTAGGACACACCCTGGATTTATTAACAAAAATACTAATTGATATTTTTGAATGCAGCAAGCTAAGGTGTTTTGGACAGTTTACAAGACTGTTGTTATATCCTTAAAGGTAGTATTCTTGTGGAGTCAATTTACTAGGCTACAAATTGTAGTGTGACAATTTCAATTTAAACAGCTGATCTAGGTGTCTATGGGAGAACATCCTGATATTGGTACACGCTCTTATTTATGAGTGAGTTTTACCTGCATGCACATTTAGATCATTTTACAGTCCAGTTAAGTTTATGTAGCTCACGTTTTAAGTCCATGCCATAGTATGAAAACACCTGAAGGAAAAATCATATGTAATTTTTGGGTTTTATAGTGAATAAAGTAATAATTTATGCTTTACTTGCCTGGGGTCTTGGTATAATGATCTCATTTGACAACAATACAAAGTATGTGCATTACAAATCATAAATGCACATGAAGGAAACTGTAGTTTATAGTTTCTATTTAAAATTACAACACAAAATATATAGGTGACAGATCTAACACTGGTATCAGCACTAAAACAACCCCTAAGCTGACTGAGAAAAGTTGTCTAGCCATAAATCTGATTATCAATTGACTGTTGATTGTGAACTTGTCTATTTCTTACTTACTATTTCTGAAAAAGCAGTCATCAGCATGCCCAGTACTTTTTGATTTTAGCTTCCCCACCAATGAGGATTTGGTGTTTTCTTTATCTAAATCATTGTAAACTGAATGTTTAGGCTTGGGACAGATGATGAAACACAATACATCTGAAGGATGTTTAGAAATGGAAATTGATGAGAATTTTCTGACCTTTTCATGACTAGACAAGTAAAAAAAAAAATTGAGATCGAGTGACATTAAAAATAATTACTCACTATAAGTGGTAGTAAGCTTATATGAGTCCTAACAGAGGACATCTGGTTTGGATACTTATGAAATGCAATCCTCTTTAGAAGTACAATTTGTCTGCACCAGTCAGACTGGAGTAAAGTGAAACTTCTAGGGTTTCAGGGCTTATTTGATTCAGTGAAAAGAAAACAACAACAAAGAAGAATTATTTCCAACTTCCTGCCAGACTGCAAAGCACACATCAAGTATTCGATGTATTTCTAGTATTTTCTTGTGCTAAATGTTCACATGTGGAACACAAAGACAGACTGGGTGCAGAGGAAGGGGTCTATGCTGTGCTGTATTTGCTGTCGAAGCACGATGCTCGACCACCACCACATATTTGTGGGTGGACTGCACGTTCAACTGCATGGCTCAGAATCCATCAAGATTAACAGAAGCACGCAACCAGACAATGTCAGCCTCTCTCTGTTGGTTATGTGAATGTGTAATCGAAGAGGATATATAAATCATGTTGTGAATGACCACAGATGGTGAATAGGTGAGAGCTGGAGAAACATTTATGTTGGCTACAAGAACTCATTTCCAGAGGAGGTTTTCAGAGCTTCATGGAAACACTGGTAGAAAAAAGGGTAGCACTTACTGAAAATGATCCCTCCAGGAAGTCTACATGCATTTTCATCATGTACTGTTTTAGCAATACTCTTAAATCAGACTGTAAAAATTAATGTGAACTCAAGCACTAAAAACTGCTGAATGATTCTGATATGAAATCAGCAATGTGTGCTCAGTGGTTACTAGTTCTATATAGCTCCAATACCTACAGCAATCTAGAGTGGTGTTTGCTTTAAAGCTTTGAAAATCTACATCTTAGCTGAAAGCTTTTGGTGACGGGGGGTTGCTACAACGTCTAGGGAAAACCAGCCATAAGAGTAAGCATGACTCCCAAAATGATGAGTAGCCTCATGTTAACCATGTGACCACCTTCAGAAGTTTTTCATAAGTAAAAACTTAGTTAAGAGATAACTGATCCATCACTAAATTAAGGTAAAGGTTGGACACACAGACTAGTTCTAATGTAACTAAGTACTATATCCAATAACATTCAGGTATAACTGTTGCATAGCTGTCTGAACCAATCAACAAAAGATATGACAGTTTGTTAGAACAGTATTTGACCCATTAGTTTTAAAAGTAAAACATGGGATATGTTCAGCACATCTGACTTTGCAGGATTTTAAATAACATTTCAAAAACAAGCTTTATACTGTGTCACAGAACTACAGTACGTTTTATGTTGTTTCCTATTGTGGTAATTTTCATGAAGCATTCTTGTGATACAACCATTTCAGCCCCCACATTGGACGCTACTGATCTTAAACATAGATGTTCATGTAGAACTGCATTTAAAAGTCACTGTGAGTTGCTTTGAACAATGGATGATGAGAACACTATAAAGAAAGGTTCACAAGTCCAGCGGGGGCCAAATTTAAGTTTATGAAGCATACTATCACAGTTAGTCATTCATGAGGGAAAAAGTGAGCTGATAAAAATTAATCAGTTCTGAATTTCAGTTCTGTTCATTTTGTAATAAAACTTCAGGAAAAAACAAAACTTGATGGGATTATTTCACCAGTGGCATAACTATGGGTGCAATGGTAAATGTATTTTTTTTGGGAACTGTTCAGTATGCAACAATTTATTCACTTTAGCTTGCTAATCTAGTGAACCATACAGTTCTAAGTCTAATTAGGAATATCTATTTGGAGAACCAAAGCAGAAGTTCTGCAGGGCAACATCTCACACAAAAAGAGAGAAAGGAAACATCATCACATGTGATTCTGAAGATGAAACCAAACCAAACTTTACTTGAATGAGCAACCCAAGTATTTTTTGTGATTTATTTTATTTTTTTCATATGTCCAAAAGAGTGACACAATTGACTGGAGAATCCCCTCACTCTTATTTTGAAAGTTCAGTCACTGCTAACTCTGGCTCTGATCCTTCCTATCTAGTATTTTCTTACCTGTAGGCTGGTTAGGCTGCCAGTGTGGTGGTCCTTGACGTCTTCTGTCTCAAGTCTCTTGTTCCCCAGTCAGACTTCAACTCTGCTATCTGGGGCCGCAGCTGGGGTCAATAGTCTTTGTTCTGCTCTGGAGATGTATAGTACTATCTATGAATCAACATAGGTGCTTCTCTGCCTCGCTACCACCACAAATAGATTTTAGATTTTAATTCTGTGGGAAACACCGCACAAGGATAACTCCTTAGCATAGATATCCAACGTGAAGAAGAACAAGGTGGGGTGGCAAATACCACAATTCTATGGACATCTGACAAGAAGGCAAGAGTTCGAGTCCTGGCTGGGACCACTTTTTTCCAGTTCTTCAAACTTTCATTTTTTACCTCAACCTTTTCTATCACTATTAGTTTATGTTTAGGGATTAAAACTACTTGGCTAGGTTTAGGGGACAAATCATAGCATGGCTTAAAAAACACCCTTTCACAAGTCAAACACAAATTTAAAGGTAAATCCTATCTGCAAGAAGCTTGTCTGACATCTCCTTGTTGAAGACGTTGAAGGATTCCCATTGAACTCTATCGGACTCCCCTGAAATTTGAAAAATGCTAAAGGGCTACTCAGAGTACAGCTACCTCTTTTCCACTGATGCAGTGCCAGAGATAATGCCCAATCTAAAAACTTTTCTATGCATTTCTACCAAAAACATCTCATTCCATGATGTTCTTCCCACAGAAAACACCAACTGTAAGGTTTGCCACAGATGCCCTAAATTAACAGTATTGGTTATTACCAAAATCATTTTTTATGTTTCTATAATGGTTAATCCACTAGTAGCCGCAAGCTCTTTAACTGAAATAAATTTTAATGCTAGAATATAATTATTCTTGTTATTAATGAATACTTTAATAGCTCAAATGTGGGTATAAAAATATATTTTCAGTTTGAAATTCGTTACTCCTGTTCAAATTGGTAAAGCGTTGAGAACTCACTGAGAAGTTCTCGACATTATAACACGTTATAATGCTGGATGGTCTTTCTTGCTTTTATGACAAGTGGTCTGATAAATTTGTTAAGCACTCTACTACTACATAATAAGCAGTTCTCAAACTTGCTGGGCTGCTTCTCAAAAAGCACCAAGACACGCAGGTTGGTGGAAAAGGAGTAAACGTGACGCAAACGGGTTCTGACAAAGAGTCAGTATTCGATAAGTTCTCAGTGAGAACGGATTGAGCAAAATGTAGTGTGTTATTAGTTTTGTCATTTTGGAATTTTTAACAGCATGCCAGTGTTTGAGTCTTTTAAATGTTTCCTGAACCATGACTCTAAAACCGAGGTACATACAACTACATCTAGTCCTGTCTGTTGGTTTTAAAGTTAACCTAACCTGTCTTTCCTACAGCTCTCCCTGTTTTCTGTTTAACCACCGTTCTAATAAAACCATGAGGGTCTTCCTCCTGCTTTGCCTGCTGGCGCTAGGCAATGCCAAACCCTACCAACCAATCAACATTATGGACTACATGAAAAACAATGACATCCCGATGGCAGATTCAGATGATGATGATGATGACGACGATGATGACGATTATGATGATGACGATGAGGATTGTCCAGCCCACTGCCATTGCTCACCCAGAGTGGTGCAGTGCTCTGACCAGGGTTAGAACACACAGTCTGAACACATCTGGACTCATATTACTTTACTGTAAATGCAAAGTGTGCTGAAAACTTACAGAAATGTGGGACATCCTGAGAGACATTCAAAACTCTGTTCACCATATAAGATGATAGGTGAAGCTAGTAATAATCTACCATAGATTCCAGTTATTCCGTGACTAATTCCAACAATAGTTTAGTCTGGCCCTCAGTTACTTGTCTCTTACTCTTGCTGGATACACAGATAATACTTAGTATTTTTCTTTTTTCCAATGCCTCCTTGTGAACCCAAACCAACAATGAACTAAGGATGTGAATTTATCCTTAAAAAAAAAAAAATCAGACAGATTTTGAGAACAAAATCCTTTTGAAAGCAGGGATCAAAACTAACATTCAATAATCAGACTGCTAAACTGTTGTCACGTATCAAAAATATGAATATTAAGACACTCATGAAATTTGGCATTTTGAATAAAGAAAATGTGAACTTTATGCATTGTCAGGGCAATGCAGCCAAACAGGGTTTTCACACTCAACTTACCACAATTGTGCATAGCAAAGCCTTTATTTCCAATGTTTCAAAATTCAATTTTCTACTTAGTTTTGTGGTCAAAGTTCTATTAAAATTAACTTTGAACTAAAATACATTAAGCTCCACAATCTCTGTCCAATGAGATTCTGGTATTGATGAGAGGCAGACGTGACAGTTTCATTGGGAACAATGGAGGAAAAGTTTATGCGCATTTATGAATTCTCTCTGCTGTCTGATAACATTCCCGTACAGTTTGTGGCATCATAGTGGATTATTTTGTAAAATTATGTACTCTGATGCACTACCTGCCAAAGCAGTTTTTCTCTTGCGTGTTTTCTTTAGTGTGAAACCCATGTAAAGGGAAAAGTATGTAATCACATAAGGTCACTGTCAAATTTTGGTTTTGTCTGATTTCCAAGTTAAAACTGCATAAGCCTCACATGAACTGCCTTAATTATCATATCCCAGTTTCTGTTTCAGTTTGACTATATCCAACATCACGACTATATGAGAAAGACTATTGCACTTGAAGCAAAGCAGGGCCCTCTTGTACTTTAGGCTTCTTAAACTCTTCACCAGAGCATTAAGGTTAAACTATGAAAAAGCCTAAAAAGAGGCTTTAAAATAAAAAGAGGGCTAATAGAAAGAGGGTCCATTGCCACAGTTAAATCACTCTAATAACTAACAAATTATTTCAACCAAACTTTCTTAAACTATTGGCACAGACAGCGATGGCTTTTTTCTAATATACTGTATCATTTATGTTCAGTATGTTCCCCCAACCACGTGAATATTTTATATTAATACTAATATAATACAATAAAATACTAATGGTCAGAAAGTCAACATTTACTTTTACACCCATCTCAGTTAAAAATAAAGTGGATTTCCATCATTCTTGATCTGACTCTTTCCTTTAATTAGGTGTTTGTGTCTCTGCTAACAGGTTTGATATCTGTTCCTGAGAAGATTCCCGAAGACACTGTGATGATTGACCTCCAAAACAACGATATCACTGAAATCAAGGAGGATGATTTTAAAGGCCTCCACAAGCTTTATGTAAGAGAACCATTCAGAACTGGTTTACCCTGTACATGGTAATGAACACCACAACCACTTATTGTTAACATCCAACATATGAAGCATGTCTGAAGTTAGCTCCAAGTAAAAGAATGAAATCAATCCACTCGATAAAACCAAACTACATGAGCAAATAATGACAGTCACATCTCCTGCATATGTCCTGTACCCATACCAGACATGTGCTACAAAAGAATATAGGTGTAAGCAATGCTGATGTACTCTATCAGTCTGCATATGTACTGCAATGCAGTGTATTATTACAATATGGCTTTCAGTAGGTGAAATTGGTCTCAAAGAGGATGCTACACCAAAAACCTTGTGATTGCTTTGGTTGTTAGGAGATTTCCGTGGTCGCCCGTAGTTTGCAGGGAAGATACCTTTGCAGACTTGTCTGCAAACTCTCACCAACTACTCGCCGAGTGGTAGTAAAACTTGAAATAGTGCGATGTAAACTGGAAACAGAGACTGTTCGCCTTCAAAATAAAACCTGTGCCTTACCTGAGTCTTACATGAGAACTAGAGGTGACTCCGGCACTCTGCTAATGACCAAATCAATCGCAAGGAGGTTTTCAGTGAAGCACCATATACCCCTTTGCAACGAATTTCACCTAGCGACTACCATCAACCTCCAGCAATCATTTGCCAACCGGTCGGAAATACACATTTTTCCTTAGCACTCAGTGGTTGTCACTGACCAGTCTCCAGACCTGTGTGACTGAGGCCTTAGGTTGTTGTGCAACACAGACATTCACAAATAAACAAAGAATACAAAGTTAGCTAAAGCTCATGGGAATATCATTAGGTTTGATGGTATGTGGTCTTAACATTTACAATTTAAAATATGGTACAAGTGATGAAAAATCCAAGCCACAATAGCTCACAATAAGTATCACATAGTTTCCATATACACTTAATACAATGTCAACAACTTGTAGGACTTTTAAGTGGCTTGATTTGCCAAAAATAATGATCATGGATCACAAATTAGCACAAAGAGATCCATCATGCCTTTGTTTAGCTTCTTCTTAAAAAAAAAAAAAAAAAAAAAGTGCTCATATTTGTTATTTGGTCTTCTCTTTCTATGTTTCCTATTAGCTCGAGTTGACCTAAACCTACCGCAGCTTGGCAGGAAGTGAGTTTGGGCTTTTAGTGAAAGGGTGAAAGTGCAACATTTTAAAGGACATAGTGCTCTGGGTTCACAATTAAAGGACAGAAGTATAACTGCAAGACAGAATGCAGTACAATAATGGTTTGATCTTTTTAGCTTGTTTTCATAATTGCTGAGAGCCAAAATTGTAACTGAAAATAAAACTTGATTAATTGTGCAGCTCTAAGATGCACTAAATGAAACATCAAACTCACTTAAATCAGTAGGATACATAATCTGGATACAATTAATTTTTTTTTCCAAAGGACTGAGTAATTGTTAATGGTATACTTAACAGTATGTAAACTTTGACCTGATGACACATTACAGCAAAAAAATAGAACCATAAACCATGAAAGTTAATACTTCTGCTATCAAATTAATGATGTGTACTTTGCAGTTTAAACCCCTTTGTACAACAGTCATAGGTCTGTGTGTTCTGGAGTAAGAGGGGGAAAAGTTGACTGTTGTTATGAACACAATACAATATCCAGCTGCCGAGGTCTTTTGAAATAAAACTGCCCAAGTTTGTTCCTTCTCTCTAGGGCCTTAAACTCAGACATATCAAAGACAAAAAAAATAGCACAATTTAGTATTAAGGCAACAAGAAAAGATCTGGTTCTGAAGTTTAAAATGAATCACATTCAGCCCCAGGATATGAGTGATTGACCATACATCTTGTAGTTGTTAAGGTTGTAAGATAAGAACAAACAATGCACTGGTATCAATCTAGCAGCAGCCTTCAAGGAAAAAAGCTCCTTTTGATAAAACTCTCAGCTGAGGAGCGGCTTTATCTTTGATTGGTAGATGTTGTTTTCTCAGCTGTGAATGAACCACATCAAGGCCTAAAACACTGAGAACAAAACAACAACTTCATGCTATTATTGTGGTTTGTCAGAGTGCTTAAATGGTGCAGCTCACCAGAAACTCAAAAGGGTTGAGTGTTTAATTTGTATTCTGCACACTGATTCAAATTTTAATCAAATCTTGACTATGATTCAAGTCTTATTATTCTAGTAGAGTATTAAAAAAAAGTAACACATAACTTAAGCGAAAAATAAATGTCTTTTGTCATAAGCATTTGCCAAACACAGGTTTAACGTTGGCCAGAAAAGTTCATTCTTGATCTTGGAAATATCTGACCAAAAAAAAAAAACTTTGCTGTTTAAAACTTTCCACTCTTAAACTTAGTGCAGGAAATGAAGCAAAACTAGAATTTGAGTCTATAAAGTTCTATTAAAATACATTTTTCCCTCCAAACAGGGCCTGTTTCTGATCAACAACAAGATCTCTAAGATTCACCCAAAGGCCTTCAGAAACATGGACCATCTCAGACTGCTGTATCTGTCCTACAACCTACTGACTGAGATCCCTGCAAATCTGCCTCCCAACGTCATTGAGCTCCGCTTTCATGAAAACCAGATCAACAGAATCCAGAGGGATGCATTTAAGGGCTTGAGGAAACTTCACGTGTTGGGTAAGGCCAAGTTTTAGTTTTCTCTATCAGGTTAGCAATAACTGTTTCTAAGGTCAGTGCCCTAAGGTGCTTCATCAAGGAATTGGCTGAAGGTATTTATTCAGCCCAAACACTACAGGAGGTAATAACACACACACATATATATATATATAGGGAGGGAAAATAAGGAAAAGCATAATCGGTCGAGAACAAATCACATTCAAAAGACCAGTGGAAAACAGACATAACAGTTCATTTGGACAAAGACTTGTGCCATTATAGCAGTGACAGAATGATACAAGCAATAACACTCACCTTAAGACCTTATGTTGACCAAGCCAAGATTTTGTTATCAACAGATCATTTAGATGACTACTGTCAAGGCTTTGCAAGCTGCCCAGGCTTATTGATTAATTGTATTCATAGATAATGTAAACAAAGCTGTGCAGATCTCAGAGAGCAACAAATGAGAATGTCATTACAGTAGATCTGCTGTAATTCACTTGATGCAGGTTTTCTATCAAAAATAATGAATCATTAATAATAAAACCAGATGTTTTGTGCTTATCCAAACAGAGCTGGGGGCCAACCCTCTGGCCAACAGTGGAATTGAGCCAGGAGCGTTTAATGGCCTGTCGACTCTGTATATCGGTATAGCAGAGGCCAAACTAACCACCATACCGAAAGGTAGGATATCTTTCATCTTATGTTTTACTATTTTAAACAAATGAATAGTACACTTTTCTTTCTCCTCATGCACTGACATTTTTAGCACACCAGGACTGAACTGCACACCAAATTTAATATTAAAACTGCTAACTTCAGCTAATATGATGTTTTAATTTGACAGGGTTGTTTCCAAATTATTACAAAAGACAATAAGAAATAAAGCACCTTAATGTACTTTATTGGTTATAACTGGTGTGTGTTGTGTCGCCTAGATTTCCCAGCCTCCATTAAAGACCTGAGCCTGGACTACAACAAAATCGCTAAGGTGGAAATAGAAGACTTCATCAGATATAGAAACTTGCAGAGGTGAAAACCACCAACATTTTATCCTAAAAGCTGATATTCTTCAATGCAGCAGATTTTTCTTCAAGTGCTGGTTATATTAACTTGACTTTTCTTCAATCTACAGGAATAACTAATTTGTAAACACTGGTGACTATTTTCATGTTGAAGCAAACTGATTTTTATTAAAACATTATTCAAACATTCAAAAGTCAAACTGACACCAGAAATAAAAGAAAACCCAAAACACTATCACACTTTAGTGTTTTTACTCCACAGCAGGATATTAATGATGTCATTTCCTACTGACCTATTTGAGCTTCCTCCTGCAACCTTGCACCTACAGGGCACAAAAAGTTAAGAACCACAGGGCTATGTTAATGCGAGTTGTTAAAATATATTTAATATCTGTGTTTTAATCACTTCTTAATTTTACAGGCTAGGACTAGCTTTTAACCAGATCAAGTATGTAGAAAATGGCAGCCTTGCCAGCATCCCGAATATCCGTGAGGTCTACCTGGACAACAACCGTCTGAGAAAGGTCCCGCCCGGCCTCAGCTCCCTGCGCTACCTCCAGGTGAGATATGGACAAAGTTGGCACTTTGACCTATAGCCCTTCCTGACGCAACCTAAAAAGGGATTTCCGTCTCCAGCTGGAATCAAACCATCAACCTTTTGCTTTGCAAGCAAATGTGTAAACCACTATACTATGGAGCCACTCTAAAGTACATATTGCATTATTTACTTAAACTGAAGTTAGCAGCACAACATAAATCTGTGCAACCCTTACCTATGCAAACTTTTTCTACAGATTAGCTTTTTTTTTTTCTATCACTGCAGATGTTGTAGGCCTCAGTCACAGATGCCTAGAGACCCACTGGCGACCCCCTGGCAAAAACAATGAGTCTGTCGCTAGGCGAAATTGGTTGCAAAGAGGGAGGTTCGCCAAAAACCTTCTTGTGATTACTTTGGTCACTAGCAGATTTCCATGGTCACCCACAGTTTGTATAGAAGATGCTGATTAGTCTTCAAATACTCTGTAACTACTTGCTCAGTGAAAAGCCTGTGAAAACTGCAACACAAACTGGAAACGTAGGATGCTCACCTTCAAAGTAAAAGTTATGCCTTACCATCGTGTTTCAAAAGCCACAACTTTTACCTTGAAGGTGAGCGGTTTGCATCACAGTTTCACTACCGCTGATGGGTAGTTGGCCAGTGTCTGCAGACAAGTCTGTGTCTTCCATGCAAACTATAGTGACCAATCTGCAATCTACCTGCAACCAAAGCAATCGTATGCCTCTTTCTGAACAATTTCACCTAGCAACTGCCAGCAACCTCCAGCAACCGCTCGCCAACCAGGTGAGGAGTACACATTCAGTGGTTGCCAGGGGTTCACCGACCAGTCTCTAGGCGTGTGTGACTGAGGCCTTACTCTCTTTAGGTTTTTAGCCAGCATTATACTTGCTTGTGGACGTGAGTGCAGACTACAGTTTCCACGTTCCAGAGTACACAGGGTTCCACTTGAGTCTAAGTGATGTAAATTTCATCATTAGAGGATGAACTTGAGAAGAGACATCAGAAGAGAAAGTCATTGCACTCAAAAAAAATAAAACTTCCAAGAGTAAAAAGCATTTTAAAACCCTATTTTGAGGCAAAGTCAGCAAACTTTTTAAGCATTTTGTAGAATTATTATTATGGTTATTTTTAATTTAGATTTGACTTTTGATTCTGTACATGCAGTTATTATATTCCAGTGTCCACTGAAATTAAACTTAATTTATATAATGGTTCAAAATAACTGCCCAAATCAATGCTTCAGGGACTTTTAAGATTTCCTTCTTGAACTACTTTGATGTGAGGCTCCATGCTTGTCTATCCTCCAATCTCTTGTGGCACAACACTTCAATGCATCAAGGTGTACTCCAAGGAGACTCCAAAGGTATAAAAAGAACTACTCATCTGTACTGTCTGTAGCTGTCCATGTGCTCATCTACAAACAAGTACAATCCTCACAATGTACCTGAAGTTTTTCCACTTACTTACTCACAGCTGCTGGGTGGGGTCAACAACAAACAAGAGAGCTTTCACCACTACTCCAACATAGGAGTAGCTTGAGCAAATGTTAAAGAAAGTACAAGAAATAAAGTTTCAGTCTTTGATGTGGTACTTATAAAATGATTTTGTCACAATGGGAATGAAAAGGAAAAATAAACTTGCAGGAATATATTTCAGACTTCCAGACAAGACAAGATTCCTTTAACTCAGCAACCTGAAGTCATTAAATAATGCCTAACACAGACCATTCCTCTCCTTCCTAACTGAAAGGCTGTGTTTATGAGTTTCCAGTGTAGCACTAAAGCAGCATTAGTGCATAACTCTTAATCATGCATAGTTTGCCTAAAAAAGCAGAAAAATAATTGAAACAAAATCCTGTCTGTCTGTTCAGGTAATTTTCCTCCATGCCAACAAAATCAGCAGTGTGGGAGTCAACGACTTCTGTCCCATCAGGACCGACATCAAGAAGAACCCGTACACAGGCATCAGTCTGTTTGCCAACCCTGTTAAATACTGGGCCGTACAGCCGGCTACCTTTCGCTGTGTGACCGGACGGAGGGGCGTTCAGCTCGGAAACTTCAGGAAGTAGTAGAGAGAAAATGGTAGCTCAGAAATGGAGACCTGCCTCCTGATAAGATAAGGATATAGTTGGAAATAATTCTGATAGATTAAAAACAAATGAAACTGTACTCCTAAAGGGTTAACTGTTTAAAAAAGTAAGATAAATTTTCATTAAATTGATGTATATTTGAACTTGTAGCACATGATGAATGCTGGTACTATTTACACTTCTTGAAAATGAACATTAAATTATAAGCTATCACAGCAGGAAATGTTTTCAGCAGTTACAGACACCATACAGGAGGTGGGTGTAACAGAATGAACAACATTAAAATACAGTTAAAAAACAAAACAAGAGCCCTGCTCACCTTTGTAAGGTGCATAAGGGGATGCTCAGCTTTTGCCCCATAACTTTTACTCTGTACACTTTTCTAGGAATATAGTGCCTCCCTCTGCTCACTTTTTGAGCAAAACCACTCAATGACATGAATGATATTACATGCTGATGTTTTCTTTTTTTTTAATCAAAGGAGATTCTTTTTAGTTTGTTTCTTTCTAGATAGATTTAAAATAAGTATTGTTTAATGAGATGTAGTTGAGTAGAAAACATTCTACTTATAGACAACAAACAACAAAAAACAAAACAAAAAAAACTGATGTTATTTTCTTTACATATTATGTTGATGTCTCTTTTTTTTTTTTTTTTTTTATTTACCTTTTT
>VUQI01030258.1:0-17746 GCA_015106735.1 Paratilapia polleni | reverse complement strand
ATCACATCTTTACAGCTTTCATTGGTGGTACTGTGATTGGTGTATGCCACTGTTCATGAATGGTTGATGTACTGCAGCCCTAGGCAATTATTATCACCACCACATTCATCTTACTGAGGCCATTGATTTGCAATTAGTCCAGGGGTGATGTTACACACTCAGGTCTCTCTTTTTACAACCAGGTACAGTATCTTTTGTGTGCTGCGCTCAGCTATTGTTGTTGAGTCCCACTGTGTCGCCCCAGGCTCTAAGTCAGCTTGTGTAAAGTATTACACCAGTGTGGTGTTGTCGACTTCGACCGTGATCCTCTGAATTGCTGTGTTTATAAGTATGCAGGTGGAGTGGCGGCGTGTGTCTCCTCAGTCTCCCTCTCCTACCCCTTCGTGAAGTACGCAGGAGGTTTTATCAAACCCTGACTGGGAAGACAGATGGCTTTGAATAGGGGAGCCTAATGTAAAAGTGTGTGGAGTATAGCGGAGGGGGAGATAAGCAGCAGCCGGCCATTTCTCTCTGGCTGTGTTGGGGTACAGGGCCTTAAATCACCTGTTATCTCCTGCAGCCTCAGCCAGACGCTAATGGTCATCACAGCAGGCTATACCCTGCAGGCAGCAGCAGGGGGAAGCGGGGCGGGGAATGGAGATTTGGGCTCTCCTCTCCACTGTTACTACAGGAGGCTTCACATGGACACACAGTGGGATAGTGGATTTTTTTTCCCCCACTGGAACATTATTCTTTCTGTTGTATAATAGAGCAGACGACCCGCTGACACACTGCCCATTAGTTTACTGTTAGATGTAACATCACTATTCATAAAGAATTATAATATAAAAGCCTACTTTTAAAAGGAATATGGTGCAGGTTTAGCATCATTTTGATTGGCTAATGATAACACTGTACCCCTTAAAGTAAACTCCGACTACGGTACAAGTCCAAAGGGGCAAGAACGCAAGTTGTTCATACAAGCTGTGAGCAAGACAAGAGATTGACCAGTCTAATCCAGGCACAGCAGCAGTGGCGCTTAATTACAGAGAGTGTTATCACTGAAAGATAAAGTCAGACGGGATCTTTCATTAGTTTGTTTTTGGGTTCACATGCATCAGTTGCGTAAGTTTTAGTTCAGCCCTGATTGCTCTCTATTTATCCTTCTATCACACAAGCGAGCCTTGATACCGAGTTAGAAAGTTATAGAATGAGAGAAAAGGGAGCGCAGAAGACAAGATGAGAATAAAAACGAGACAAAACAAAAACGGAAGCATCTTTTTTCCTATTCCACAATTGTTAATTACAAAGAAAAAAAAATAACCTCACAGGCAATCACACAGATTTCATGTAATGCTAAATGCTGAAAGGTGGCGCTGCCAGTTTACCTCGATGACGCTGTGGTTTGACATGTATAACTTGCTGTTGGGGGTCTAACAGGGAGTAAGTAGGCAAAGTGCAGCACAGACAAAAATAAATAAATAAAATTCAACGTTTTGCACACCAGTCATGTTTTTTTTCTTGTATCACATGCTCTGTGATCTAACCCATTGCATTTTTTGCTTAGAGCTGAAACTGCCCTGTGACAGACTGGCGACCTGTTGCCAAGGTCTCGCCCAATGACACCTGGGATAGGCTCCAGACCCTGCACTGGATATTCTTCTTCTACTTTTGGCTGCTCCCGTTAGGGGTCGCCACAGTAGATCATCTGTTACCATCTCACCCTATCCCTAGCATCCTCTTCTGTCACACCAACCCTCTGCATGTCCTCCTTCGCTACATCCATGAATCTTCTCTATGGTCTTCTTCTTTTCCTCCTACCTCTTCAGCATCCTTTGCCCAATATATCCACTATCCTTCCTCTGCGACCCTGAATTGGATAAACAAAAGAAAATGGATGGATAGATGGATGGATTGCTGAAACATTAGCAATTAACATTAACAGCTGTTCAACAAAAATGAGCACACACAGAGTAAGAGGTCAGTTTGCAGACAGTTCAGCATGTTTAAAACAGACAGTTTGGTTACACTCTTTGCTTTAAAGTAGACCTACTATACTAATTTCCAGCCCCATATCTTTGTGCTGGACTCTACTAGAGTAGCTTTGCTTGATTTGCAGTTCAAAAATTACTACTTAAGTCTTGGTGCAGCCCCTCAGCTCGTGCTCTATCTGAAGTAAGCTTTTTTAGCTCCCTCTCCCCCCTCCCCTTTAAGCTAACTTTCTTCTGATTGGCTGCCCCTCGTAAACACAAAGTTTGAACAGCAAGTAGGTGTGGCTGCTGGAGAGCTGTGGCTGAAAGGACCACATTAAGGATATATATTCACTGATATCAGAGTCAGGAGTAGAAAAAAAAACAACCCAAAACAGCTTGAAACAAAGCATTTTGAAGCCTGAGCTCCCTAATGATAGGGTTTACTTGTGTTTCTCTATCAGAGGGAGTTCCACACATTTCCAGTTAACTCCATCAGCGGATTGCTGTAGGGTTAATGATCAAAACTATTAAACTATCATAAGAATGAAGCTGTAACAAACCACAATTATCCTTTAAAACACCATTGTACACCATAATAACAATATTAGATCCACAGCCATCATTATCATGCATTATTATGACATCATTGCTAATAACACACTCAGTCTTCATCTGGCTGGTATAACAGCTTTGTCTGGTTTACAACAAAGGAAGCTACAGAGAGTCGAGCGACTGCAGCTCAATTATCTGTGGCATTACCCAGCTCTCAGACCAGCTGTGCTCTTTATGAAACAACTTGCTGTTAACAGTGTTCTGCTTTTATTTTTGACTAAAAATCAGCGCACAGCTCTCAACACAAAATGAAGGTTTAAAGTGTAGTACTTTAATCTTAAAGTTTGCAGTTGACAGCAGTAGAACTACCAGTGCCATATGGAAAAAGGAATATATATTGGAAGAGTAGACTCATCTTTTTGTCCTTATTCTAAAGATAACGTAGGCACAATGCATCACAATGTATAAGTGCAATCAGGAATCCCTATGCTTACAGCATGGATTTACATTCTCTCTTTCTACCTGCTTCCAGCTCATCTCCTCAACAGACTGAGTGCATTCTTTCTTTCAGTTAAACCAATTGGATTTTGCTACTGCCTTTGTTTCTGAGCCCCTTATTTTACTGATAATAATAATAATAATAATGTTTATTTGTGTAGTACCGTTTGTGAAATTCAGGGTTACAAAGTGCTTTACAGACAGCAGAACAAACAATAAAAACATAAATACAGGGGAAAAAAATAAAAGAAAAATAATAATAAGATGTCACTCATAAGAAAAAACAAACTCAAAGGCAAAGGGATAAAAATGAGTTTTAAAAGATAACTTAAAACAATAGTGCTTTGATGAGTCTGAGCTCCTCAGGCAGATCAATCAAAGACCCGACTCCCTCCGGTCTTAAAGCTAGACACAGGAACAGCCAGCAGGTTCTCGTCTGAGGACTTCAGACTGTGCACAGTTATGGTGGGGGGAGAGCCTGGCCAAGAAGAGCCGTAAAAGTAATCAATCAAATCTTTAAAAGACTATTTCTTTTTCTGCTGCTGTCAGCTGTCATTTCAGTGTCAGATTGATGAAACCCTTCTCTGCCTCATTCATCTCCAGTTTTCCTCAGAACCAGCATCCAGTGAGCTCATCAGAAGTCCTTCTGCACATCACATCCATCCATCTCTACAACATTACTGTTCATTTCCTTCTCCACCACCGCCAGGGGTGTGAACTCCATTGGGGGATATTCTCAATCAGTTAATGGCATAATAACCCCCTTAAAAATATCTAACACAAATAAAGAAATCCAGTTAAGTACTATGCCTTTTTCCACTTTTCAGTCTGTCATGGTTTAAAGATAGCATTTCTTACAAAGAAAGCAGTGCAGCCATGTGATAATTTCATGCCCAAATTCATTGCAAGGCCCTTACTATCCTAACAACATCCACCTCAGAAGGAGAGTGAACATGTGAAACTTACCGTATAATAACATAATAATAACAAAACCTACAATTTGTGTCGTATATAAATATAAATATGATGGCAGGGTTTGTGGAGGTATCAGTTTTCCAAATAATATAGGCTCCAGTGAGTCAGCACTCCATTAGAACAACTGATTTAGTGCTTTCACAGCAGGGATCATAGCTAAGTACAGCACATGTGCCAAACAAAATGCCTTTGTTCCTCTGAGTGATGATGTGTTTCTTAGCCACTTTAGTTGGCCCCGCTTTGTGCCAAAAACAGCTTCATAGAATGAGGTTTATAGTGACTCGAGATTACAGGTGGGATTAAAAATACAGAGGTAATAAAATCCAAGCTGTTGCCAATTGCTGAGTTGATTTAAGGTGAAGATGGGAAAGATTGACACCTACTATCTTCTTTGCCTTCTGAAAACCTGACAGTTTCTTGTTGGAGTTCCTCTCCTCAGCTTTGATGTAGGCCAGTTACGGTAGGGCAGGCTTCGCTTGTTACTGCTGTGCCAAAAGAGTACTGATTGGAGCCAGCCTGGACTACAATAATCATTTCTATTTCCTCTCCCTTTTTCATGAGTCAGTCAGAATTAATTCAGCTGCCCTTTACAAGATTAGAATTCCACAAGGCGATGGGGTAGCCACTTATCTATAATATGAATTCCATCAGAGTTACACGGCCACATTGAAATCTCGGTCTGTTCTCACAGCCTTTAAAGGTAGGCTCACATTTTTAAAACAACACTCACATGTCCATATATACACTGAAGAGTTATTAGTTAGTCACCAAATTGGCTGTGATGTGATCGTCACCTTAAGGCTACTCCACTGTAAGAAACAGGACAGTCCAAGGTCCTCGAGATCAGTTCAGCCAAAGCCAAAATGTCAGAGTTAGTCATTTTCAAGTGTGTGGCGCACTAGCCTCATGATTTTATGCATGGCAAGAATCACTTTTGTCTATTCTCTGTAGTTTACCTTTGTTCCTATTTGTTTGCCATCTCTTTATCCTCCTTTTTTCTGTCATCTTTTTCCTCTCACCACCACAACAAGTTGTAGCAGATGGCTCCCCCCCCCCGAGCCTGGATGTGCTGATTGTCTCTTCCTGTTATGCTACAGTCACACTAGGGAAAGCAGTGGCTGGAGACTATGGCACGGCCAAAATTATTGTGACCGTGTGCGATGAACTTGCAACCTCATTACCTTTGAAATGTTTGCTTCGAAGACAGGAACCAGGTTTGCGACCAATTGCAGTCAGTTGCCATCTTCAGAGGGACTTTGGTGCATCAAAATGGTGATAAAACGGCAATGAGATGGAGTCAGTCTGCTATCAGTCTGCGGCTGAATGGGGTCAAGTTGCCAATTAGATGAAATCTGTTTGTGATAACATGGCAATTAACTGTGTTAAATCATTGCAAAAATCGCAAATCTGTTGCCTTCTACATACACAGCAATTCACATTAACTACTTACATTCAGAGTCCAGCCAGAACCTCAGATTTGAAACAGAAATTCAGAAATTCCTCTACAAATGGTGACATAGTTGCTGCAGGACGGTGATTTAACAGCAAAATTACATAGGTGCTTGGCAACCTTGCTTTTATATGGGAATATAACCAAAATACAACCAGCTGGCAACCAGATGAGTCCCCTTCTGCAAAGAGACGTGCCACAGACAAGTTGCGCCTATTGGCAAAGACTGACTCAGACTGATTACAACATGTTGACGTTCTGTTTGTGTTTATAAATTAGTGATTATTTGCAAGCCTTTGCCAATCTGTCTGAGAGTGATTGCTGTCAGTCTGAGTTGGACCATAATTGTTTGGAGACAGGTTGCCTCTCACCAGGTGACCTGTGCAATCGCCTTGTGATCAAAAGTGGTCACCCAGAGGTTGTGGGTGTTGCAAACTCAACCTCTGGGGGACCAGTTTGGTCACTGCAACTACTTACCGAATGCGAAAAAATTCAGTGGAATCAGCAAACAACCACTCATTTTTCTTTGGAGGTTACCATCCTATTTTTAATCTAGTGTGACTGAGCCATTAAAAAGGAGTTGTTCTTCCCTATTTTCTCCAAGGGTTTGCTCATGTAGGATTGCTGGGGTTTTTTAAATCACCAACTACCGGTGACATTTCGATTACCATCAACTGTACTTCAACATCAGAATATTTTTGCCATGCTAACAGAATAAACTAAGACAGTGAACTTTACATATAATCAGTTAAAAAGGAGCATGTTAGGATGCTCCAGTTAACATTTAACACAGCTGGAAGCAAATCTCACTGACCCAGAATCGCTGTCTGCAAGAACATTTTTCTTTGCGTTTTCGTTTTTGATTCTGTTGCAATATAATCACGTTGAGAGGAGATCTCTTTATGACTAGTATGGAGCAAAGGAAGCAACTGGTTGCTCTTTTTATCTATGGCTGTGGGAATATTGCTCTATTGGTCCAAGAGAGAATTGGGGGGAAAAAAGCCTTTATAGGAAGGCTGTGGAGAAAAAATGTGTTTGGAAATGAATGAGGTAATCAGTTGGGACAATTTCCCTTTTAACACACAACTGTATGTGGGGGGTCCACAAATGGCCTCGCAGTGCTTCCAAAGAGCAGCGCAACAATTACACCAGCAATGCAGAGAAAGAAACCCGCCTGCTACAAAATCTGAACGCTTTCTATCAGGAGCGGTGGCCAATTAACAGAATAATTAACTGAACTAACATCTCTCTTAAACAACTGTTACAGGCCACTGTGACAGCAAAGAGTGTATTTTAATTAAAGTGCCCTCCAGTTAGTCTGTGCATTTATAAAGCCCGTGAGGAACTCTTTTACAGTGAAAAAGAGATGTTCAATGAACTGCTGCACGCTGCATGTGCATTGTGAATGCTTTGTCAATGTGGGCTAAATTGGTTGCGGGTTGTTGTCAGGCATGGGGGGGGGCAATAAAACTATTATTCTCCCTCGTTCACACCAAAAAGCTCATCTTCTCTACCAGTGCTGTGGCTTTCCTTATGGGTGTCCAATGAAGCATGCAGATCAGCGTCGAAATTAAATCTGTAATGAAACTCCCAGAGCCCCCTGAGTAAGAAAGTAACAAGACAGCCCATAAATAAGACACAGAGAACAAGATCATAAACGATTTAGACATGCAGGAAGTAGGAAATAGGACACCAGACAAGAGCAGGAAGTCTAGTGATGCCTCGCTAACATACCTACATTGTGGCTCCATGGGGAGAACTGTTTGGTATTTGGGGAAAAAATGTCATGTAGCTGTCACAAACTATATTTAAAAGAAGGATGGTAATGTCTCTGTTGAAGGCAGTGATCTTGGTCTTCAGTTTGAAATGTAAATCAAAAGACAAACTTAAAGAGTTCCTGCTTTGAAAATGACTCAAATAAATTCACTCTCTCACTGAATGATTTATAAAACAAACTACTGCTACTTTTTGAAGTTAGGAGATGGCTTTAATCCAAGGAATCCAAAATGATATAAGTTTTAGACTCAGAGTCCTCCTTTTTATGGAGATAGCGAAAGATCAACTTCAGGTAATGACTTTTGCTCTTGAAAAATGGATGGATGCCCTTCAGAAGATGAAGTCTCGATTCTCAGTTTGTAATGTGTGTAATGTAGCTGAAGCATGTTTAGCCGGATTGACTGAGCGGGTGTCGAGAGTTAAGAGACGGCGGAGCAGACAGTGAACAGAGCCAGACTGGAGGGAAAAATGCAGTGTTGGTTTCTCAAGTTTATTCGATCTGTGGTTATCAAAGACAATGCCCAAGAACATAAGTTATGAAAAAAGCCTTCATGATGGGGAATTTGATATGACATATCATTATTATTTTTAAAATAGGCATATCTTCCTCATTTATTTTAAAACAGCAATGTTAAAAGGAAAAAAAAGGAAAAAAAAGAACCAAACAAACAGATGGACAGAAGAAACAGCAAAGATGCCAAAAAGGACATTATCTCAGTGGAGTGCTTCTTTTGGTGAGCCTCGGGACGGCTCTTTGTGTGTGTGTGTGTGTGTGCGTGCACTGTGAGTTCACCATACTCCACATAATCTTACCATTGTTCGTAATCAGCGGAGTGACTGGAGTTCACCGCTGTTCCAAGTGCTGAGGGTGAGGACAGTCCCCACTGTCGCTGCCAGTCTCAACCACACAAACACTGTTCAGTCAGGGGGGGGGAGCAAGAAATTAAAAAAGAAAAAAAAAACAGGAAAGCTGCTCACCAATAACCAGGCACCTGGTCATGACATGGCCCCTTAGATTTAAACAGCACACACAGGCACGCTTGATCACGCACATATTCATCCTCTCTCTCAAACACACACACACTGTACAGTATACAATGCACAAGCCCCATACATACGAAATTAAGACCTTTAAAGACACTTGATAAAAGCACAACATGGTATTGTAAAATTAATTGCACGTGAAGAGACGAGATGGAGGAAGCACAGTAAGAGGAGTAGGAAGAAGGAGATGGGGGGTCGGGGAGTGAGCATGGCAAGAAGAGGGTACAGTACATTCAGTAAACAAAAACAGGAGAAAAAGAGAAAAAAAAGGCAAGAGTAGAATCAAAACCACTGAAAAGAATTAAATAAAAATCAAAACACTTCTTTTCCAGTTTGTCTTTTTTTTTTTTTTTCCTCCGTCATTGATTTGAAGCTCACTCCTGGGTGTGCGCCAGTCTTATAGGAGTCCCAGTGCTGTCTCAGGAGAGAGACAGCTTGGTCAGTTGTGTAGATTTTAATTGTTTTCTTGCTTTATTTAAAATCAGTGTTCACGTCTAAATGTCTACAGACCCGATATCAGAACGTCAAGCGGGGGAGTAGTGGTAGGGTGCAAGTCTTCCATGACCTGACATATGCACAGGCATTTACACAAGTGCACACACGTGCTCGCTCCAACATACACACACACACGCACACATTCGCGCTCACGCATTAAAACACAGAGTGCATTCTCATTCCTATCACCCCTGGGTACAGGCTTCTTCTTTTCTTCTCAGCTTAGCGCACTAAGTACGCCTCTCTTTTCTGTACAAAAGCAGCCTCCTTCCCTGGAATAGGAGACTACATGTTTTTTCTCACTCCTTTTTCTTAATTTTTTTTCATTTCTTCTTTTACTTCTTTTGAGAGTTGAGCAGTTTGTCTGCCTCAGGGTATGTTGGGTACTTCACGGTCTCGATTTTCTCTTTGACCTTGTAGGAAGGGTAGAGGCCAGTGCGGCCCAGTTTGCGGTTGATGCCTTTGGAGTATCCGTCCCAGTGGTTGCCAGCCACGCCGATCACGTCGCCAGGCTCCAGGGGAATGTCCTCGCTATTGCGGGGCTGGTGGGGGTAGACGGCGATCTGATTGTGGGCGTTTTGACCTCCGAAGTAGTAGATGTCATCCAGAGAGTAGAAGTAGGAGGAGGCGTCTGGATGCAGTGTCTGCATAATCTCATAAGCCACACGACAGACCTAAAACACAACCAGGTATTATTTTTATACTTAGATCTATACATGCAGAAGATCTAAAACTGTCTTGATGATAATCGCATTGAAGCATAAACAGGGACACAAGGACTTCTTACAGATATATACATTTCATTTCAGTCCTAGTCAAAGAGGGATGAAACGTGATAAGTGACTCATTCCAGTTAGATTCTTGAAATGGATAAGCCTAGAGCGTGGATAGAAACCATATGGTTTGTGGATTGTTTTCACTCTTGTTATGAAATCCCTATAAAACAATATTTTAAGAGCTGAGATGATCAGAAAAGTGGTGGGTAAGTGCTTCTGTAACAACAAAGTTCTAATTTGTTTAGATACTTTGAAACATGTCAGTGAAAATGGGACAAGGAGGTTGTTGATAACCTCATGACTGATTATCAAAAATGGTTCTGGTTTTCCTTACGACAAACTGGAAACATCCACTGATAACTGTCGGTTCCACGTCTTTCTTAGATTGCTCTGACTTTTCATGAATCTATCCCGACTCTCTCAGTTGCTTTTAGCAGGCTGCTCACAAAAGTGAGCAACATTAGCTAACGACAGCTTAAAAATGTAGCCCATTAATCACAACAGACTCCTGTGCAAATTGCACGTAAGGATTAAAAACAAACATGGAACTGGATTCAGATTGTGATTTGCTAGTGACAATTTCAGTGAGGAAGCAAGCTCAGGTTAGCCAGCTACCTATTATGTTGCATTCAGGTTTTGCAGTCACATGACCGCTAACCATGATGTCAAAAAGTTGTGCCTTTTGAAACATGTTGGCTGCAATGCTGAGACACAACTTTTACTCTGAAGGTGAACAGTCTCTGTTTCCAGTTTGCGTGGCACTTTTTTAAGTTTTACTGTCGCTTGGCTAATAGTGAGCGTTTGCAGACAAGTCTGAGTTTTCCATGCAAACTACAAGCGACCACGGCAGTCTTCTAGCGACCAAAGCAATCATAAGGAGGTTTCTCGTGCAGTACCCTCCTTGCGACCGATTTCACCTAGGGACTTCCAGCAACCACTCGCCAACTAGTCCGGGAATACACATTTTTCCCTCGCCACCAGTGGTTGTATCACGTCCGCTATGGTGGACAACTCTCAAGCAATGTGCATACGATGTCAAGTGAGAAATCTCTAAAGCTACTAATTCATCTGTGTTAACAGGAAAGTGAACATCAACAGCCAGAAGAAATCCGTTTTCTTTAATGATGCCTGTTTGAATAAAACTAGGGTCAATATCAGCAAGGCTTTTGATTTGTGGAAGGACTTTTATTTTTTTGTTTTGTTTTGGGGATAAAAGTCAACCTGGAGCTGACGTTCCTCTGGCCAGTGTTACCTAACAGTAGCTTACCTGCGAGTGCCGATGAACTGCAAGCTCAGAATCAGAATCAGAATTATTTTTACTGCAAAGTTCGTACACAAACAAGGAATTTGTCTTGGTGTCATGGTGCAATACAGTGGTGCAGAAGCTGTCTAATGTCTTGAGTGGATATGATCGATAAGGGCCAGCTAATTTATCCAAACTCTGGGCTGATCTGGCTGTTAACTTGGCGTACCTTTTCCATTTTACTTTTTTCTATGAGCCATCCCTAAATTTACACAGGGTAGGTAAGTTACAGCTAGCTGACTAAGCTATCTGCTTGCTAATGTTATTGCTAACAAAATCCTGTCTGAGTGGAAATACTAGTTGGCTAGCTTGCCAAAGCACTCGACCGGCTAATGTCATCCATTATAATAATGTATGTATTATGCTAAACCATACTTGTCAAACTCAAGGCCCGCGGGCCATACAGTTATATCCAGCCCGCATGATAATATCTTACATCTATCAGACATAAGGGACGCTGGTATATAGCACACATACCACTCTTACTACACATCCCAGATTGCACTGCGATAGCTGGCACATTGACACGCCAATCAAGGTCTCAAGCCAGCTCCCGCCTCTTAATTGAAATACTAATGCGAGTCTTGCGATCATCACTTTGAGTCAAATTTAAGCTAGCCTCTAAAAAGAAATGGCCAAACAAAAGATGGTCTCTTAAAACAGGAGGGAGGCAGAGTATCAGTTCACTAACAACTACTTGTATGCAGAGCTGATGTGGCCGTAATTAAAGCGTAGAACATCAGACGACACTATGAAACGAAAATTCAGAACAAGTGCCGGGATCTGGACATACACCAGAAACTCCAGAAGGCAGAAGAGTTAAAAAGAAGTCTGATGTCACAGCAGACTATGTTCACAAAAGCAAAATCTCAAAGTGAAGCTGCTATTAAAGCCAGTTTTATTGTGGCAGAAAAATTAACTAAATCAGGGAGAGTTTTTTGAAGCAGAGCGTGGTTAAAATGTATGACATCATGCGTCCAGTCAAAAAGCAAGCATTTTTGTTTGTAAGCTTAAGCAGAAGCACCATTGCTGATCGTACATGTGAGCTTCCCACCAATCTATAAAAAACATCTTACGGAAAAGGGGGAAAAGACTTCCCTTGCTGTGGATGAGAACAGTGACACAACATATACTTCCCAGCTGTCAATCTTAATCCACGGAGTGGACTGCAGTCTATGATTTATAGAGGACCTTTTGGGAATTAAATGCAAAAGAAACACAGGAAAAGACATACTTGAATAAGTATCTGAACGTGTAAATGAAATGAAGCTGCCTTGGGACAAACTGGTAGGACCGAAGACAGATGGAGTGCCTGCAATGTGCGTGGAAAAGAGTGTCTTAGCAGGCAGGCTGTGGGAGAAGATGCGGGAGGAGAACTGTACAGGTGAACTGACAGTTTATTACTGCATTACACACCAGGAAATGTGTGGTAAAACCCTGAAAATGGAACATGTAATGAGCGCAGTAACACAGACAGTTAACTTCATAAGAGCCAAAGGTTTAAATCACTGCAAATTTCAGTCTTCTCTGGAGGAGACCAGTTCTGAACATGAAGACGTGCCCTATCACACAGATGTTTCAAGTTGCGTGAGTTGTCAGTTTATGGAAAGCAAAGGCAGAAACACCACAGAGCTCTGGGATGAAAAGTGGCTGTGTGAGTTGGTGTTTCTGTGTGATATAATGAACTGTGTGATCATGGACACAGAAGTGAGAGCTTATAAAGCCAAGCTGCGCCTGTGGGAAACGCAGATGTTGTGAGGAAACTTTGGTCACTTCCCGTGCCAATTCATGACAAAACAGATCTCTACCGCTGTGTTTCAACGTGCACATTGTGATGAAAAACTAAACATACTTAGTACCAAGTTCACACAACAATTTCCTGACTTTGGAGCCCAGAAAATTAAGTTTGAACTTCTCAGCAATCTGTTTGCAGTTGATGTGGAAAGAGCACCTACAGACGTTCAAATGGAGCTGATTGAACTCCAGTGACACACTCAAGGCAAAATATGACTCTGTGGGCGATGCACCGTTCCCACGTTCCATCCATCCCCAGCTAAGATGCTCTCCATGTTTGGAGAGGATCTGAGCCTGTGAAAAAACATTTTCATTGGAAATGACTCAGCGAAAAGCTGCTTATAGAGAGGAAGACATAAAAAATTAATGCCACTGATGTGTTTTTCGCTACAGCACTAGCCAAATGCAACCAAATCAAACTTGCTATCATTACAGTTGGGTATATATTCACTGGTCTCTCAGTTGGTGTACAATATACATAACATGCGACAGTGCAGGACAGTGCAGGAAAGTCTTGTATATGCCTCGTTACTGTTTTGGCTAATGCTAATCCACACACAGAGTACACGCTACACACAAAGGTGAACTATAGGTTGCTGACCCTAGTTCACTTAAAGGCCGCAGGTCTTATTAATAATAAAGGTTTTATGCAGGCTATCCAGAGAACCTTTAATTTTAAGCATGAGAATATTTTAAATTCAGTTGAGAGCACAACCTAAAAGATCACAACCTAAAAGATCTACTACATATCAATCATATTTACTTTCTTGCCTCCTTGTCTACAAGTAAGCATCAATATTCCAGTCAGCTCTCCGGGTTACTCTGAGCTGCTTTCATCCCAACATCAAATCCACCCTGACCTTCAGTTTCATGTGAAAACATATCAAAGATACCACTTCGTGATCTCTCTAAAAGTGAACTGGAAAGCGAGAACTGACCTGTGAGGAGAAAGTGCAGACCAGGAAGTCGGTTTGGGAGAGGAAGTGGATGTCTAGGATGACTCCTCTAAGTGAGTTCTCGGTGTAGCGGTTGTGGAGGCCTGCCGACCACGAGATGGAGTTATCGCTAATGAACTCATAGTCTGGATACCTGAAAGTGATATGAACACAGAAATTCAAATAAAATACTATGAGTATATACTAAGGAAGCAAAATGAATATGGTTAGATACAAAAACACACGGTCACATAAACATCAGCCAGACATAAACACTCTTACAGACCACACACACACACACACACACACACTCCTGGACACTGACTTGGTCTTAGCTTCTTGCAGCAAAGAGGGGTCATCAGTGGCTAGGTAAACCCGTTTCTTGTCGACGTGGACACGTCTGGCCAGATGTTGGAACTGCTCCTCCACATGCAGCATGTACTCTTCTATGGGGTGGAAGGCCGCCTCAGTCCCCACTTTATCCGTCCTCCTCACATGGACTCTGAGAACACAGACAGAGACACAGGCAGGGTTACGGACTAGTATTGTATCTCACAGTTGACACTATTAGGTTACAGTTAATGAAAAGTTTTTCAATGCATTAAACTGTTTTTTTTTGGGGGGGGGGCTTCCTAATATCTTGATTAAAGTCTGTGTTGACATTTCTGGCATTTTCTATCCAAGCCATAAAAGAGCAATAACAAAGTTCTCATGGTGCAACTCATAATTGTATCACACAGTGCATACTTCCTGTGTTTACATGGCTGGAGGAACAACAGTTCTTACAAACTCAAACCTAATTTCAATGTTGATGTAAATCTCGGTCGACTAAGCTTAAAATTTCACCCGCAACAACTGAAACTGCTGAAGTAATTGTTCAGGCCAAAATAGAAAAGATCCAGGGGTTTTGTATTCATGATAATCATTCATGATTTTCTTGCTTTTTTTATTCTACAAATCTTTGGCTTTTGGGCTTAACAAAATAATAATATGTTGTTTAATCATTGATGAAAAGAATAATCTATGACTGCACAATGTACAACTCAAACTCTGAGACACTTTTACCAGTTAAGTAGCTTAAAAGCTAAACTTTTAGCCAATTTAATACCATTTATATCATGAACAGTGCTTTATCAGGATCTTTATATCGATACTTTAGCACAAGGGAACACAAGGGAATTAACTTTAGGCGGTTGTGGCTCAAGAGGTAGAGCGGGTCGTCTACTAATCGGAAGGTCAGTGGTTCGATCCCTGGCTCCCTGCATCCCGAAGTATCCTTGGGCAAGATACTGAACCCCACATTGCCCCGGTGCATTCATCGGAGTGTGAGTGTGAATGTTAGCTAAGCGATTACGTGTAGATGAATGTGCATGTGACTGGGTGAATGTGACATGTAGTATGAAGCACTTTGAGTACTCAAAACTGAGTAGAAAAGCGCTATATAAGTACCAGTCTATTTGACTATAATACATAAACAGTGGCACTTATTCTCAAAATTAAGAGGTTATTTCTTTTTCCTTCTCTCCCTCACTGATGATTACTGCCAGCAGTCTTCCTGTTTTACACAGTGTCTGTTTGTTCTCCAACCAAAACCACTTTAGGTCCACCGCAGTATTTTTACATTATTCTAATGCTGAGCCATGCAAAATAATTTTGTCCCCCCCCCCAGAAATAACCCTACTAACTCATCTACTATGAATCACAAGGCAAATTTATGTATTCATACACATTCAGGATGAGAAAATATAACGTATAAAATCCAAGAGCTACACGTCAGACTCAGCCCTTAGTTTGCATGTTAAATGTTAAAGTTCATAACAATTAGAAAAAGACTAACAAGTATGGCTTGTTTGGAAGGGTTGTCAGGAGGAAGCCTCTTCTCTCTAAAAAAGAACATGACTTCACGGCATAAGTTTGGAAAGTTTGCAAAGAACAAACCACAAGACTTCTGGAACAATGTCCTTTGGACAGAAAATACCAAAGTGAAGATGTATGGCCAAAATGCACAGCACTACGTTTGGTGAAAACCAAAGCACACAGCTGTAGAAAATACATTGATTTTTGTTTGCTTTTTTACTGTCATTGACAAAACCTAGTTTTAACTCTACACTGGTTCCAAAAATAATGGTAAATTCATGTGTTGCTCACAACAGCATTTGTTCTACTGCCACAGTAAAAAAGAAACAGCACTTTAGCTTTAATGGCATATTTTGGGAATCTTTCCATTGTTGGTGCAAACACAAAGCCAAAAAAGAAAGAAAGAAATAATGCTAGGACAGAGACAAAGTAAACAAGAAAGGTCAACAGTGACAGAGAGAGGAAGTTTAAAAGATGTAGCGAGACAGAAAAATGGACAGAAAGAGCAATAACCAAACCAACTGGTTTTTTTTTTTTGCATGTCCTTGTCATCGCTTGCAGTAAGAAAGGACAAAGAGAGAGTGCTGTCACTGGCTGTACATTTGACAAAAAGAGCCCAGCTTGAAAACGGAACAAACGATGAGAACTACTCCTCGGACACAGAAGCATCCGTCAACCTGATGGGTGCAGAAACACAATTTTATTCCAACCAGAACTATTCACTTACAAAACTACCCAGCTATATCTGCATTGTGACTTCTGGCCTCAGGGAGCAAATGAAATTTATGAATATGAGATCAGAGAAAAAGACATTTTCAACCTTTTTTTGTTTTCTGGGAAAGTTGAGCAAACATTTATGCTTTCTCCCCTTTCTTCACATTAATATAGTTCCACCGTGGGAGCTGGCCAGTACAACCAGCTGTCTACTGCTGGACAAGGAGTGGTTCCACTGGAACATCTGCAGTCAGAGGCGCCTGGGTGAAACCTATTAGTCTTTTGCTTCCCCCTATTCAGGATCTCTCAGCTTCTCTGGGAATTGAAACAGCTTCTGTAACCTCAAGGTTGCCTTGAATTCTTTTGTGAGAATGAGGCAGAAGTAGAAAAAGTTAAAAGAAAGAGTCAGATGTTTAGAGAATAAACACTTTGTTTCTAATTTCTGCCACTGGCCAGAGATCAATCAGTAACTATTGGGTTTGCTCGCCTTTATTTACGTGGCAATAAAACCCAAAGAATGGAGGTGAGAACAGGAGGTGAATGGGTGCCATGAGTCTTTCATTCGGTGTCTATGTCTCTGATCGGAGAGAGGTCTTGACATCAGGCTTTTCCATCCTTTGTTAGGGTGCCTCTCTCCTGCTCCTGTACTTCTTTCATGTCTCCTGTTTTTTGTTACTGCAAACCCTCTTTTTATCTTGCTCTTTTCTCTCTCTGTCAGAGCAGCAGAGGCCGCAGTGAGGTATTGCTTTGCTCTTAGCCCCCCCGCCCAGATCCCACCAGCACTCTCCCACACTACTGCTACAATAATTCAATTCAATTCTCCCTATTCATACAGTATTGGCAAGACAGGGCAATTCTCATGGTTGGTGTAAAAGCATACATTACAAACATCAAACACTCCCACTCTAGACACAGCAAGTGCTGATCCTGGCAGACTATGACAATAGCATATAGACAAAACAAATTATTTGTTTGAGTGTGACCTTAGCGGTTTGGCGGCTTATAAACTGCCTATGAAGACGACAACGGCAGCTCTGGGCTACTGGGCTTTGGAACTGTAGCTGCTATTAACATTTGAATCTTTAGAAAACAGCTCATATGATAATTACATACACTGTAGAATCACTGCTAATGCAACTTGTACTTTGACATCAAATCACGCCAAAGTTGTTATTAAGATTTATCTTCAGTGCTCGTAATTATAGATTATGACAAATTAAATGTAATGCCAACATCAAGTATCTTAATGAGCTGTCAGGGCTACAGTCAGCCTCCATGAGAGACTAAATAAAATTCTCTCAGCTGGCAATTTGGTGATGGTTGTAGACAATGCCATTATATCACTCATGAGTTATTTCTATGGATGGATATTTGGTGACTGTGATGGTCATATTCATGATCCAGATCATACTCAGTGAACACAATGAATGGGTACGTTTTTAGAATCATATTTTTTCCTTTACGCCACCACACACATATACAGCTCTGGAAAAAATTAAGAGACCACTGCACTATTTATAGGTATATGTTTGAGTAAAATGAACATTTTTGTTTTATTCTATAAACTACTGACAACATAACTCCCAAATTCCAAATACAGATATTTTCATTTAGAGCATTTATTT
>VUQI01030257.1:0-12666 GCA_015106735.1 Paratilapia polleni | reverse complement strand
GCACGCGCCTGAGACCCAGAACTTCAGGTACTGACGTCATCTATCGGTTATGGTTATCATTACTTGGATGAAATATAAAGAAAGCTGAGGATGACTAAAGCCCTGCAGAGGGCAGCAGAACAAAAAATTAAATGTTGTTTGAATGTTCTTTAGAAGTTTTTACAACAGAGAAGTAGTGACAGTGCAGAATAATCCAGTTTGTATAAGAATACACTGATAACTGCTCTGAAACTGTGAGACCAAACTGAAGGTAGACCCACAAACAAGCAGCAGCTGAAGGTGCTGCAGTAAAGCCCTGCAGAGCGTCTCAGGGAGGAAACACGGCGTTTGGTGATGTCCACAAGATCCAGACTGCAGGTGGTCACTGACTGCACAGGATTTCCATCCAAGTATTAAAAGCATTAACAATTTAGGAATTTTCAGAGGCTTGACAGTACCTGGACAAACTGACATCACTAAAAAATGTAAGGACTGCAGGAGTTTTATTAAGTGTGTTGAATTAAAGCTGAAAGTCTGGACTTCACTCACATCCTGGTTGTTTGATTTAAAACCCACTGTGGAGGTGCACAGAGACAAAACTACACAAACTGTCTTTATCCTGCTAATGATGGACCTGAAAGTAATACAATCATGCATATTATAAGTTCTGAATCTGAATTCTCAGGAAATTTTGAATAAGCTGTAATGTGACAGCAGCAAAGTTAAAAAGTATTGTTAAAGGTTTCAGTTTCTGAGTGTTGGCTCATAAAACTGACTCCAGATGACAAAATGTTTTATTTAATAATCAGAACAGGGGGTGTATTAACATATAAGGCCTTGTATATAATTAACTGCTCACCTGTTGGTGTGAGAACAGGTGATTATTGATGATTGATGCAAACTGAGGCGCTTCTGAAGTTGGGAAAAGCAGGATAAGTCTGAGAAGCGCTGCCTGGCAGCAGACCTGTCCTCCAGCCCAGCAGGTGGCGGCATCACACCTGCTTGACGTCTGGAAGTCTCCCGGAAGCAGCAGAAGAAGAGAGGCTGGCGCTGCGCGCTGATTGGCTACAGAGAGGGGCGTGCAGCGGAGCGCGGACATGGCGGCGGTGACTAGAGGCTCGTTCAGTGCGTTCACGCGGCTGCTGGTGAGCAAACAAACGCTTCACGTTTCTCTGTCCACCTGTAAATGTGTCCGCGCGCTGCTGCTGCTAACCTGCGGCTAATGCTGACGGAGCGTCACCGCTACGTCAGCACGCTCGGCGCGTTAGCTTAGCCTGCTAACAGGCTAACTGATGCTAATGCTAGCAGAACAGAATGAAAACAGACGCTGAGAGGCTGACAGCTGAGCTAGCCTGCTGCGGCTAACAGCTGATGGCCCTGACGGACGATGATCAGCAGCTGTTTCCGGGTCACAAGCTCTCAGCAGCTGGAGCACGGGTTCGGGTTGTACCTGGATTAGAACCAGCACCAGGACTAGCCTCTGTGAGGGTCCTGGCTCTGATCCAGGTGTGATCAGCAGGGTTCACACAGTTTCTCCTGCAGGAGAAACACGTCAGAGCTGCTGAACAGATTTAAGGAAAGTCACGTGGCCGAGATGACAAATATTCGGTTATAAGTGGATTTAAATGCATTTTCTGTATCAGGTGTTAAAGACATCAAGAGCATGCGCAAATGTCTGTGAGACTAACTAACTCAGGCTGTTTACCCGAAACCACACGTAAACCCAGACGCAGCATCCAGACTGTTTTTCAAACTGCTCAACACTTTTGACCAAAGGAACCGAACCCTGTACCTCCTCAGGAGCTGCACCGTAGGGTCACTGAGTAAAACACTTTTAACCAGCACAGAGCCCCCAGTATTTAGATCACATGACCCCCCCAGGCTGAAGAAACGTGTAGAGTAAGATCACTCAGAGAGGAAGCAGGAGCGGCTCTTCCCAAAGTTTGATTTGTGAGTTCACAGAGCCTCTGAAGGTTTAGTGGAAAGTTTAAATATCTGCTAACACAGAGCTGTGATCTCAGCAGCAGCTTCTCCTCCTGATAACCAAGGAGGAAGAGCAGGAGGAGGTCTGATGGCAGATTTGTGAGCTCATCTGTATGTTCTGAGTTTCCAAGTGTTGGTGCTGGTTTGATGAATAATCTTGAGAACATTTCAGGTCCTGAAGTCAGAACCATGACAGCACCCTTAGGGGGCGTGTCTTAGAGACACCTGCATGCTGTGATGTCTGTTGGACTGTCCAGGTGATCTGCGTAACTGTTATCTGCTCTCTTCCTGCCAGCTGACTCAGCAGTGTCGCCGCCCATGTTTCCGACTGCAGACCTTCAGATGTGACCGGACTCTGCAGCCGCCCGCCTTCAGATGTGACAGAAACCTCCAGATGTTCAGCTGCAGGACGCTGCACACCGCTGTCAGTAAGTCCAGACCACCTGAGTCCCAACCCCCTTTCAGCCCAAACCTCTGATGGATCATAGAAACGTTTTCCAGCAAGTGTCTGAACCTCTGGTTAATGCAGGTTTTCAGGAAACCTGAACCTGGACGGCCCAGGTTCAGGTTTTCAGGAACTCACTTGGCAGACATTCAGAGCACTCAGCAGGAAATGCACCAAAGTCCTGCAGTGGGCGGTGAGCTGTTTTTATTTCCTCAGAGGCTGCTTTGGTTCTTCAGCTGTTTGAGGCCTCGGGGAGAGTCCACGCAGATCTGATGTGTTGTTTCCACGGAGCTCCATCAGCAAACTTTCAGTCCCTCTCTGACGATGTCACTGTTTTCTTCTGTCCTGCAGTGAATCGAGGATCCATCGTCCAGTTCAAACTGTCCGACATCGGCGAGGGAATTACGGAGGTGACGGTCAAGGAGTGGTACGTGACATCAGCAGTCCAACACTAGACTCCTCCCCCCACGGCAGCCATTTTTATTATTGTGAAAAGAATAAAAATTTGGGATTGTTTTAAAACCCACAAAAGCAGCAAACCTGAAACTCAGAGCCTCTGAAAGGAGCAAACAGGTGAACATATGAAACGATCACCTGTAACCTGCGCTGAGAGAAAGCTACCAGCATGCAGCTGGTTCACTCAGCATGGACCATGCAGTACCAGGTCACCATGGAAACAGTCACTGATCATATGTGATGAAACTCTGAGTGCAGCTCTCAACAGGGAGTGAGGTGCCACCTAGTGGTGACATTCAGGAATTACAGGTGGATTGTTTACCAAGGTGAATTCTCAAAGAGGCAGAGCACCAAGTTAGCAAAAAAACAGCTAACAACTGTTACACTGCCAGCTCTACCACACACACACACATTACCTGTGATCCCTGAAACTACCCCAACACCTTAACTACCCAATCAACCACAGACTCGACTCATCAGGGTTTGAGGAGACCACTGCAGCTCCTCAAAGCCCCAGAAACTGCTCCAAGACCAGTGAAACTTTCCCAGTTACCCAACACCACAGGCCTCAGAAAGTACCCTGACACCAAAGAAACCAGTCACACCATAGAACCACCCCGAAAAAACAGAAAGCACCCTCAGAGATCCAGTTACCCTTCAGATAACCCACAGGAACTACTCACAGCCGGTTAACCCATCATAGAGCACACATGCTACCCACCACCAAACACTGACAAGACTTCTAAGACCCATCAGGACTGCCCCCAAACCATGAGGCCTGCCCTCTATCAGAGCTGCCCAGCATCAGAGCTCAGACGCTCCTGACTCCAGAGAACCACCAAAGCAGTGAAACCTTCAGACCTGCTTTTGTTTCTCTGCAGGTACGTGAAGGAGGGAGACAAAGTTTCTCAGTTCGACAGCATCTGCGAGGTTCAGAGCGACAAGGCGTCCGTCACCATCACCAGCCGCTACGATGGGGTCATCAGAAAGCTCTACTACGATGCAGACGCCACGGCCTTCGTGGGAAAACCGCTGGTGGATATCGAGACGGAGTCTGGTTCAGGTGAGACACAGCAGCCAGTCACCTGTCCCTCCTGTCCGAGTCCACGGCAGAAAATCTGACTGCTGTTATCGTTCAGAGGTGATCCAGGAGGAGGACGTGGTGGAGACGCCCGCCATGGCTCGAGAAGAACACACCCACCAGGAGATCAAAGGTCACAAGACCCAGGCCACGCCTGCAGTCAGACGCCTCGCCATGGAGAACAACGTAAGTCTGTTTCCTGTCTGTCACCAGTGTTCCCAGTCTGTCTCCAGTCTGTTCCCAGTGTTCCCAGTTGCTGGTGTGACTCTGTCATCAGATAAAGCTCAGTGAGGTGGTGGGGACGGGTAAAGATGGGCGGATCCTGAAGGAGGACATCCTGAACTTCCTGGCGAAGCAGACGGGAGCCATCTTACCTCCGACCCCATTCCAGGAAATCCAGACTCCGCCCCTGGCCCCTGCTGCTACTGCTCCTGCTGCTGCTGCTGAGCCTGTGAGCACTAAGGGAGCTGTGAAACCTCCAACGCCTAGACCTGTCTTCACTGGCAAGGATGTCACAGAGCCCCTCAAAGGTCAGAGGTCGCGGTTACACCTGAACATGACGCTGTAGCGTGGGCGCTGTTGTGTCAAAAATTAAAAATAAAGATCAAATTTACTCTGTAGCAAAACTCTGAAACTGTTGCTAAATGTAGACAGAAAAATACGCAAAAACCACTGGAGATGCAGCTTAAATTGCAGAAAATAGTTTATTGAAGGCAGTTTTCAATAAACTCAGTGCTCAGACAAAAATCAGCAAAAACAGACAAAGTACCAGTTTGAAGTACCTGGGCTCTCCCATTTGTTTGCCCAATTATTTTAGGGACCGTCCTTTTCTTGTCCAATTAGCTCATGTACTAGCTCCCTTGGACGGTGTCCATACACACACAGATCACTCCACAGGTGGATCACTTGTGCTCTGAATATTTCTCTATGTAGTGAGATGAGTACATTACCTTTAAATGAGTGAGAAAATATATATAAGAACTAAAATAAAGTGTCTTGTAGTGCTAATCTATTGTGATACTCCAGTATTTATCAGTGTTTACTATAAGCCTAAAATGGCTTTGAATACTCCAGTGTACATTACTGCTTACTTTTGGTATAGCATAATCCAATAAATATACAGATTAACTAATGATTACTGAATATACAGTAACTATACTTCTCATAGTATGCAATGTGAATAAACAGTAGTAGTTGTACTCTTCTCAATATGCAATGCTGCATAGGTCAAAGGTCAAAGTGGTTTTATGAAAAGAAATACAACAGCGCTGTTCGCTGCAAGCCTCGCGTATCATCTCTGCTCTCTGTAAACGCTCTGACTGGTTTTCCAGGTTTCCAGAAAGCGATGGTGAAGACAATGACGGCGGCGCTGAAGATTCCTCACTTCGGTTACTGTGACGAAGTTGACCTGAGCCGTCTGGTGGCTCTGAGATCAGAACTGAAGGGCGTCGCTGAGAGCCGCGACGTCAAACTCAGCTACATGCCCTTCTTCATCAAGGTCAGACGTTAGAGCCCAGGCAGACCAGCTGCTGATTGGTCAGATGTTTGGTGTTGATGTTAATGCTGCGCTCTCATTGGCTCAGGCTGCCTCCCTCGGTCTCCTCCACTTCCCCATCCTCAACGCGTCAGTGGATGAAGGCTGCCAGAACATCACCTACAAGGTAAGAGCATGCTCAGAACCAGCTTTGGTTCCCCCCAGATGCTCAGTGGCGTTGTTGACGCTGACGACGGCGTTTCCTGTGATTTAGGCCTCCCATAACATCGGCCTGGCGATGGACACCATTCAGGGTCTGCTGGTTCCTAACGTGAAGAACGTTCAGCTGCTCAGCGTGTTCGAGATCGCTCAGGAGTTAAACCGCCTGCAAGCGCTTGGAGCTTCAGGTCAGCTGGGCACCGCCGACCTGACGGGGGGGACCTTCACGTTGTCCAACATCGGATCGGTGAGTCTGACGACGACACAAAGATAACACAACAACATTATTACAGCGTGGCAAGACAGAAATGAGCGAAGCACGAAGCTGCTGCTGAGTCACATGACCTCAGTCTGCTCTCTGTGTCCGAACCAGATCGGAGGGACGTACGCCGAACCGGTTATTCTCCCTCCGGAGGTCACCATCGGAGCGCTGGGAAAGATCCAGGTGAGCTCCTGTCAGACTGTGAGAAACACACAGCATGAGCACTTTCAGCTGTTTGGGGGGTTTCTGCTCCCTCTACATCATTTCTTAGTGTTTCCTTCAGTTTTTATTCAGTATGAAAGCAGGCGACAGAAAAAGGTATCAAAGGGTATCAAAGGTCAGAGTCAAAACAAAGCTGTCTCAGATTAACACAAAAGTATTACGTAAGCTTTAAATCATTTTCCCAATAATTCCAAACAGGTTTAACTTTGAAAGATCTGCATTTATGACTGAAAACCTTCCTAGCAAGATTAAAGCATTGACCCAAAAATCCAACTTTCAGTCCTTAATAAAAATTCCAGATTAAATTTCCTTTAATGTGAGTGGGAGCAGCTCGATTTTTCCCAGCCTGTTCTGTCTTTGTTGAGGAGGAAAAACCTGCTAAGGTGTGTCTGGTTTAGCAGCTCGTGCTCAGGGTGTCACAGCAGGAAGTTAAACCAGACTGTCTGCTTAACCAGTGATGTTTAGCTAGTTTTCAGCTGCTGGGCTGTGACCAGCCTCAGGTGTCTGCCGGAGCCTGATGTCCACGGATATTTCTCCAGTGGAACCAAAGGTAGCACAAAAACTCTGAAACAGCATTCAGGCTTTCGGTTAGAGCGACGCGTCCACAGAAGAAGAGTTTACAGCGTTATGCTGCTAGAAGGAAATCACACTTTGCAGGTCAGACTTTTAAAAAAACAAATGGCGCCCATCCTGACTTCCTGTCTGTCTGTTCAGGTTCTGCCGCGGTTTGACACCTGCGGTCAGGTGGTCCGAGCTCACATCATGAAGGTCAGCTGGTCGGCGGATCATCGCATCATCGACGGCGCCACCATGTGCCGCTTCTCCAACCTGTGGAGGGAGTACCTGGAGAACCCAGCCAGCATGGTGCTGGACCTCAAATAAACAGTTTCCCATCAGCCCCGGGCAGGACGGGACGCCACGCCAACAGACCTTCACTGCTCCGCCTCCTCCCACCGCCTTCACTTCCTCTTTCTGTTCGAGGCCTTCATGCCCACTCGCCGTCATTTCCTCGCTGCCTTCGAGCAAGGCGCTGGGAGGAGGGGGGGAGAGGTCAACCTGTCAGGGCGCACGCACACACACACACACACACAGGGTGAACCATGGGTAATGATTTGAGGTTAAAGGTCACACTGAGGGTTTGATGGAGTCTCTCTGCAGGTGCACTTTGATAGAAATCATCTGAAACAGGAAATGAGTCCCTCTGAGGTTCGTGTCCGAGCAGGAAACATCGGTGAAGAGAAAAATGTCACCACAGAGTCGGTTTAGTGTCAGTTTCTGTTCTGCAGAGTGAGTCGTAGGAAAATAATCAGGAGGTGATGCGCCGTGTTAAAAACACTGACTGTATATAAAGGATGGACGTAGCCACGGTGCCGTCATCCTGTGGGTAGTGAAGCCTCGAGCTGAGCGTCTTGGTGTTTTGAAACCAGACGTGATGAGCGAGGAGTAGCCCCCCCAGGCTTTCTGCTCCTCTGTAACTCTGTGGGACCATCATCTCCAAAATGAACATCATGTTTTATTCAGTCAGACCTGAAACCAGCAACTGAGAAACTCATCAAGAAAATGTTTACACCCCCTGCTGGACATTAGAGAGAATGCAGGTTTAAACGCCATGTCCATCTTTTATGTACAGTCAGAAGGTCCTCCAGGTGAGATGTTTCAGTCTGAAATAAGCTTGAAGGTGAGACGTGCGCCTGTGGTTACCCCGCGAACGTCTCAGAGCGTTTTCAGTCAGAAACTCAATCAGCAGGTAGTTTCAGAGTTTAAATCAAAACCATGTGAACATGGTGTCACCCACAGACTACCTGCTGATGGCTGACTGCATGAAGTCCTTCACTCTCACTGTAAAACAATAATAATAATAATAACTAGCGGAACAGGCGGAAGGCGAATCCTCATGCAGTGAAGCTCTGACAGCTGCAGGCTTGGTGACGGTTTTTCAGCTGAATCTGTGGTGACGTGAACTCTTCATAAACTAAACGGTGGAACATCCTCCGCCGAGGCCAGTGCTCACTCTCAGTTTGAACAATTACTGCTCCTCATTGGTCCACGTGAAACCCGACCTGCTGGTTTAACTCTGACAGCACCAATGCCATCCCTCAGTCTGCGGTGGAGTTTGGACTGAAACTCTGAGGGAGCGAGCGGCTGTAAAATCCTCTCTGAGCATTAAACTCTCCACATGTTCATGTACTGTGAAGTCATGTGACCAAACGTGTCTGTAATCAAAGGAAATGTAGCTGAGGAGCGGATCGGGCTCGTATTGATTGGCTCAGTCGGTTAAACTCTTCCTCATTGATCTCGGTGAGAGAATCCAGGTTTTAGTTATTGATTATGTTGAAATGAATGAAACGCTGAACAGACTGCTGTTTGAACCACACTGGGAGCTTCGCTGTCAGTCGATTGGATGTTGAGGTGTGTGATGGTCGGGTTTTCTCTGCTGCTGAGCAACGAGAGGCATTCACGTCCTTTTATTGCAATCGTGACGGTTTTTCACTAAAACGATGGAGGTTTTGTGGTTTTGGTTTTTCCATGAAAAACGTCTCCTAAACATCAGATCTGTTTAGGCTTGATTATTGATGAGCTGATTTAAGAACGCCATCCCACAGGTTCAGCTCGTCATGTCTGAGCGTTGCGTGGCAGTGGGTTCCGCAGCAGCGGCAGTCTGTTTGACGTGACCTTGAGGATCTGCTCACCGACACACAGGAGTTAGATTTATTGGCGGGTGAATCGATGATGAAGATTGGAGCTGCAGCCTTGTGATTGGGTCACACATTTAAACATTCTGTGGACGGAGTCGGTGTCACGTGACCTTCACCAATCAGAATAAAGGTTTCTTTTTGCAGTGAGGGTGGAGGTTTGTTTCCTTGCTCTGAGTTTGGATGAATACGAGCCCGGACAGATTTCCTTCTTTAACCGGATCACATGGTGTTTTATTTTGAAAGTTGAAGCTGACGATGAAGATGAAGCTGCTGTGAAGGTCTTCCTGTTGATCTAACCTCTCTGTTAGTTTATCTCCTGTCGTATTTATTAGTGACTGTTACTCCAAACCTTTCTGTGAGTCTGTTGAACTCCATCATCTCAGCATCTGGAGATAAGACGTGTCTGAAGTTCAGGCTGAATCAAAAAGCTCTCTGAGGCCTCTTTTATTTTGAAAGTTCACTGGATGGCCTGTGCTGTTCCTGTGTCTGATTTCCTGCTTCCTGCTCTGTGCAGCTGGATGCAGAAAATGGACTTGGAAAATGGTGTGTTTTTAGCAACACGGAGCAGAAAGATTCTTCTGAAACGTTCTGCGTCACCTCTTCAGTGTCTCGCCAGGTCAGAAAGCGGCTGCCTGACATGAAGCCTGTTCATCACCTCACTGACCTCCTTCCCACCGGCTCGGCGCTGGCTGTGGAGCCCGTTCGGTGGCTGTGGACGTTTGCCCTTGGTGCTTCCTGAGAACCGGACCTTACAGAGTGTTTTGTAGTAGAGCTAATTTATGCAGGAAGAAAATCTGCAGTAGCCCCTCCCAGAACCACCGACGTCAGAGGTTTGTTAAGTGGTCTGACCTCGGTGTTTAGTTTCTTAAACACTAACAAACAGTTTGTTGTATATTATTACATAAAGGAAGTGTTGAAGCATGTTTAAATCCCCAAAATGAAAGATTCCCACAGATCAGCCTCACGGTAAAACAGGAAACTGGTCTCAGTTAAACCAGCGTATGCCTGACAAACTCGAGCTGAGCTGGTTTCGTCTTCAGATGTTGAGATGATGGAGTCCTGATGTGGGATTTCCTCGCTGTCCCGGTGGCTGCTGGGTAAAGAGCACACGGTGTCGGGTTACATGTTAGTGTCATGTGTCTTTTTTTTCTGCTTTGTGTTGTTGGTTTTAGCAACAGATGAAATGTAAAAGTGAACAAAGTGTTTTGTATGTTTGGGATGAGTCGGTCGGGTTTAAAATGTGTGAAACGTTTGAAATCTTAATAAAAAGCTGAACAAACATGATCTTGTCACAACTTGCTCTGTGTGTGTGTGTGTTCATGTCTGCTCCTCCAGCCGCCAACACGACGTGTGCGTTTTCAGTTTGAGTACTGAGTACAGGTGTGTTATTGGTGTGTTTTGTAGTGCAGGTCTTCGAGGATTCTCGGGCTGAAATGAGGTGAATATCTCAGAAAATTAAATCCTACGGGACGGAAGCTGTTGGATGGCGAGCTGAGTCCCTTTCGACTCTCACATAGGGGGCGCTACGAAGCTGCATCCAGCTGCTGCTGCACATCTGCAAGCCTCTTTGTAACCCGCCGCCACCCGAGCTCCTCCTTTCATGCTGTTTCTCACTTAATGTCACATGATGCTGATGGCTTTCTGCCCAAGTTAATTCACCACAGGTGGAAACAGGGGGAGGTAGGTAGGCAGGTCAATGAATCAAAAGGTCAGTAGTTTGATTCCCAGCTCTGCCAGTCTGCGTGCTGAAGTGTCCTTGGGCAGGATGCTGAACCCGATGCATTAATTGGTGTGTGAGTGGGAGGTAAAAAGCTGGGAGGAGTGGGTGGTTCGAAGTTAAAAAGTGCTTTAAAACTCTCCGTCTGTTGGCCGACCTGCAGCTCTTTAACAGCCTCACACACTCCGATCAGCTGATGTTATTTTTAGTCAGGTTCTCATGTCAGCTAAAATAACAGCAGGTCATGTGACTGTGGCTGTGTCTGTGGGGTCATGTGACCCAGAGACTAAAATTATCCAGCAGACCTGAGGTCAGATTTCAGCAGAGGGGACGCAGCATGGAGGAGAGCTGCTGCTCTGCCACAAGGTGACGGTGAATAACCCAGTACTTCAACAGGTAATACTTCACTTAGCACTGAATACTACTGTAGTACTGATACTGCTGTAGTACAGAGATACTGCGGGACTGAAATTTAAAGTTGAAAATAGAAAAGTTCAAACTTTCACCAGTTTCTGGTGTTTTTGAGTTCTTTGAGTTTGACTTTTTGTTGATTTGATCATTTTTTAAACGTGTTGAATAAATTATTGATCAATAAGTTGATCTAAACTGGATCAGTAATCAATAATATCACAGGATGGTCAGCAGGAGGGGCACGAGGCTGCAGCTCAGAGGTCAGAGGTCATCCTGCGTGTTCACCCGTGCGCTGTGACATCACGAGGCTGACAGGAAGCGGTGATGATGGTGGGCGTGGTGGTGGCGTGCGGTTCAGTGAGCTCCATCAAAGCTCTGTGGGAGACCAGGATCAGGACGAGGAGGGAGGAGCAGGAGGAGGAGCAGAAGAGGAGGACGACAAGGGGCGGAGCCACAACCAGGTCAGACCTGAGGGCTGTTCCTATTGGTTTAATCTGCTGGTTTAGCCGGACAGCGTGCCGCGAGCAGCTCAGGGTGTCGTGTTTTGTTAAAGGAATCATGGGATCGACCTACTGATCCTGTGGACGTCACGCTCTTCCACCTGAGCCACAGCTGCCCCAAACATACAGGGCAGTGATCTTCAAAGTGAGGTTTGGGGACTCTAAGGAGTCCATGACCTGAAGTCTAAAGGTCCTCAGAATAACTTGTGATGAATCCTAAAGGTATCCAGGATGCTTTAAACTGGTTTACTTACAGATGGGGAGTTTTTACACCAATAAAACAAGCTGGGACCATTAGTCCCTCCCATTTTCTATTTCTCGTGTGTTGTTTTTGCCTTACAGTATAACAAGTCTTGAAATGACTGTTGTGAGAAAATAAAGATGAGAGGGAGGAACTGAACTCATGAAACGTGGAGAAATGTGAGTCTCTGAGGTCTGACTGAGCGACGAGAAGCTCACGTCAGAAAGTACCGAAGTGTCTCAGAGGAGCTGAACCCGCGGTTATGTCCATCTTTTACATACAGTCTGTGGTGCTGTCTGTGGTGACAGAAGATCAGACTGAAAGCAGCCGTGCTGTTTTATGTATCTATCAGTTAATCAATCAGACTGTATCTGTATCAGCTCCTTTCAAAGAGCTTCAGAGACGACAGACAAGCCGATAAGAAGACAGAACAAAATGTGATAAAACAAATCATACGCAATAATAAGCTTTAAAACAAACGAAAAACAGGAAAGAAAAAAAGTTACATTAAGAAAACACTAAAAATATGAGAAAGGTACATCAAACAATTAGAAAAAATGCAGTAATAAAATAAAATTATGAAATTAATGAAATAAAAAATAATGTATACAAGATAAAATACATTAATAAAATAAACATAACACAAAAAGTAAGGAAATTTGTGTTTGGTCGATTGTTTCTTTGTTGTAACAATGCTTCTTAGCAGTAAATTTCATACCGTTGGAAAGCCTGTTTATTTCCCTTTAAATGGTGCCACATTTGTAAGGAAAATGCATTTGTGGGTTGAGCAGCAGAGTTGAGTATGTGGGTTGCGCCCATGAAGAACTTGCCAAATCTTCTCTGCCAAACAGCTTATTCTGCTATTGACTCTTGTTTGGAGCTTCTGGTACCCCAGGTGCTGACAGTCAGGTGCCTGATTGGCGCCTGAGTAGCAGTGCCTGTGAGTGTGGACCCGGCTACAGCGGTCAGTTGGTGTCTGC
>VUQI01030256.1:0-18812 GCA_015106735.1 Paratilapia polleni | reverse complement strand
AAAAATGTTTAATGTCATCTAGCTACTTCAGCTCCTCTCATCCCCAACTGGTCGCGGCAGATGGCTTCCCCTCCCTGAGCCTGGTTCTGCCGGAGGTTTCTTCCTGTTAAAAGGGAGTTTTTCCTTCCCACTGTTGCCAAGTGCTTGCTCATAGGGGGTCGTCTGATTGTTGGGGTTTTCTGTCTAATATTGTAGGGTCTTTACCCTAAAATATAAAGCGCCTTGAGGTGACTGTTGTTGTGATTTGGCGCTATATAAATAAAACTGAATTGAATTGAACTGAATATGCCAACCCCCCAAACACATGTTTTTAGACTGTGGGAGGAAGACAGAGTGCCCAGAGAGAACCCACACAGCATGGGTAAAACTTTCAGACTCCACGCAGAAAGGCCCCAGCCCGAATTTGAACCAGGGCCTTCGTGGTAACCACTGCGCTGACCGCGCTTCCCTAATGTATATCATGTTTAGAGCATTTGGAGGTTACATTAAGTGTTTTCAGAACTTTACTTGCTACTAGACAGCTCTTCTCTGATGTGTTACTAAAGCTATTATGTTTCTCTTGCCAAAGCTAACAGATAGCTAACGGCAAAATGGTGTTTAACTTGCAGAACATGGAAGTTGCTGCTCTACATCAGTGTGACTTTGTGCTTTAACCTAGTAATTTGGTGTTTTAACATGTTAGTTTTGATCCAAAGTCACATAATAACAAATTAACCAACTGAGGCAGTGCTAGACCAGCAGACACAGTGATCTGCAAGGGAAAATGATTGTTTTTGTCACAGGAGTCAAATTGTCTGAAAACAAGTAATTCAGTGAACATACTTTTAGGAATCAAAAGGCACTGACTCTGGTGTGACACCTTTTTGCTATCCACTTTCTACCTGGTCTAATTTTGAAATACTTCAAAACCCAATCAAAACACATTTTTGTGATATGGCAGCTTTTATAGTTAGAATGTTCTACTGAACAAGTATGATATTTTTAAAAATCATATGTTGAACTGTGCACTACAGTAACTGCCTCTCTTATACCCATTAATGTTGCTGTTTCCAGTTTGTTTGCAAAGTAGTTTGTCCAGTCCAGTCTATACAGGACTCTCCAGCAATGACTGAATGAAGGGGAAGCAGTGGCAGCCATAGACAGTATAAAACATGGACATAGCTCTCGGGTCAGAAAAATGAAGCCAATGCGGAAGTGCCTTAAACCTGCATTCTATTTGAAGGCCACCAGATGGCGATAGATGTGGTTGCAAAAACACTTCTGGTGCTATAGAAGTCTATGGGAAAACAGATTTCTGACGTGACCTCTGTAAACACTTTCCTGATGAGTTTATGGGCTCAGACACTCATTTCGAGTCATTTAGAATAAAGACTTAAATCTATTTTGTTAATCTTGTTCATACTATGTTTCAAAAAGGAGGATTATCCGTGGTATGCTCACTGGCTAACAACTAATGACTGACAAGTTGTTAACCAATAAGCAAGTGGTTTCACAGTCAGACCCACCCCTCCTTGTCATATTTGGGTTTTTGAAGCCAAGATGGTAAAAACGTTTATCTTGAGGCTTCAAAACGGAACTTCAGCAGGTGGGGGCACCACAACAAAACTGGCATCTGCCATCTTGAGCTGTCAAATCATGTGAATGCATCATAACTCAAAAATCTAAATATATAATAATAATAATAATAATTGACCTGCTCTGTACAATATTTCAGACAAAATCAATTAATCAGCTTGTAATTTAAAAACACAAATATTAACCTCATAGCTGTGTGCACACTGCACTTTGTGTGAAATGAATGTTATAAACAGATAAATAAAACAATTTAAACAATTTTTTATCATTAAGAAAAAAGGTTAGTGAAGCAAAATTTATACTGTAGAGTACGGCACCAGATAAGTGAAAACTTTGAGCAATTTGTGTCAGCCTCGTGAAACTATAGGAGATCGCCAAACTCAGTATGAATCATCTCATGGGAACTATGAATGTCTGCATAGGTTCATGGAACTCTAACCAGGGAAAGCAGCTTTCACATTATCACATTGTCTTTGACCTGGGGAACTCTTTCCTCCAAACTTTTCTCTAAGGTACAACTGGTGTTTCTTTTTGAAAGTACAACTTCTGCAAACAGCAGCAGCCGAAAGATCATTCTTAATTATTTCCCCTTTAACCTCCTCTGGACCAGCCTCCCACAAACTCATACCGACCTGAGCTTGTCGATGCGCTGGCTTCTTCCTACATTAGTATTCCACTGTTGGTCCTGCTCTCCCTCTCTCACTGTATGATTGTGTTGCAGAGCAGGGAATAAGATCTGATGTGGCTGTCTACAGGTAGACCAGCAGCTCCCCAGGGTCCAGCCAGCTTACCTTAGCCCCCAATTCATTGGTCTAAGCTGACAGTTGGACAAAGACAAATGCAGGTAAATGTAATGGCAAAATGTCTTAAATTCAGTGATCCATGAACACACACACAGACACGCAGACACACACTCTAAGATATATTGCCATAAAATCATCACATTACACACAATGTTGCCAGGACTTAATTCTTCTAATGCGCTGAGACACAGTAAATTTGTGCACACTTCACTAGCAGCAGTTTGGCAGTAAAGGGAAGGTACTTGGAGCTTCAAGGGTGTCTTACTTGCTCAAGGATGCTTCAGCAGAAATGGCTGTGCATGCAGAATAGGGTTATGCATAATGTAGGGATATACAGATTTTTTTTCAGCAGTTGTGATATTGATACATTACTGATATGAAGTAGGAAAGGCAAAAATCACGGTTAGGTAGATCCGTGAATTACAGCCATCCTTACCCCTCTATACCTGTTTGCTATAGCCTGGTGTTGACCATTAAATTGCAGGTGTTCCAACATTGTTCCAACAGGTCTAGTACTGTAGTCACTGGTGGCACCTTCTGTGTTTGTCTGATGGTGGGATTAAGATGGTAACATGGCCTTTCTGTCAGTGGTATAAAATCATTTAAAGAAATCACAGACTGTATGGATGAGATTGACAGAAATTGTTGTTTTGAGTCGTTTTGCAGAGGAGAAAAACATTTCTTTTCCAAAAGTGACCAATTATACTAACTTCTAACTCCATAGTTTTATTCTTGGACTCTACTAGAGTAGCTTTGCATGACTCCCAGTTCAAAATAATCCTTATTTCTCTTATACCGGGCCTTGGTACAGCCCCTCAGTTTATCCACTGTCTGAATCAAGCCATTTTTAGCTCCCGTTCTGCTCCCTTTTATCCAATTTTCTTCAGATTGGCTCCCCCTCACAAGCAGAAGGTTTGGACAGCAGGTGGGTGGGGCTTCTGTAGTCACAGCCAGAGCTATGTGCCTGAGATGACCAGTCTGAAGCCTGAAGTTTATCTCACATTACTTGTGCAAACATGGACCTCATTATGTCAAACTGCTGATGTTTAATATGACCATCTATCATTGCAATTGTATATATATGACAGAAATGCATAATAGTTTCCCTTCATGCTTGGACACACCTAAAGACTGGCTGTAAGCTAAAATACTTGACAAAGCAGAAATAGAGACTGTATCCGGCAATTTGGACATATTTTAGTCTAATCTAGACAACTGGAGTGGTCAAAAGAATTTCTGCTGGTAGCAGACCCTGCCAGTCTCAGGCATTCTTGCACCAAAACAACACAGACAGCATCAAAAATATATGCAGTGCGGTTTACCCCGAATGGGCCAAAATAAATGAGGAAAAAAGCCCAGAATTTGGTTAAGATCTTGGATAGAGACGAGTGTAGAGCTGTAAACTTTCCAACCCAAATGACAAAAACATTTTTGTCTGTATATATCAGTGTTACTATTTAAAATTTAAAAGGCTACAGCTTAATAAAACATTTTTTCATATTATACGCCCCTAGTGTGGAATATACATATATATAAAGAGAATATACAGTTTGTTTCCCAGACATTTGTAATCAATGCTTCATGGACAATGACACACATAACAACACAGAAAAAAGCACTATTGGCTTATTTTCTGCGTGCTAATGATTTCGTCACACTTAAGCAAGAAGTTAATCATATATTACCCCACCCACCCCAAAAAACCAAGACACTAAGGCAGAGGCCATCTACAGGATACTTACAGCTGCAGGAGAGTTGATAACATGCCAAAAAGCTGTGAAATTAACTTGCTCTCTGCCTTTAATTTCAAGTGAATCGAGGCACTGCTGTTGAAGAAATGGATGAGAGTGCAATCGTGCAGAAGTGTGCCCTGCATGTTAGTCTGCTGAGTGTGTGTGTGTGGGGAAAGAGGAAGTGAAGAAAGAGATGAATGTCTACTATAGCAGACCATGTTTAATTACATCCTCAAGAATAGAGTATGAAGGCATCAATTATGCCCACTCACCTACCGAATGTTCAGCATTAGGTAAACAGGAGGATTCTGTTTACTCTTGACAAATGTGCTCCAGAGAGCATGAATAATTGTGAAGGGCACAACCTCTGCCTTACACAGATTAATATTTATGAAGGCAATTTTGTTTTTTAATTTTCTCTGAGAGCTCGGATATAGCCAGGGTTTATAGGTGTTTATTTGAGAGACTCAAACTTCTATGGAGGGATGTGTCGACGTAATCCAAATGTTTTGGTTTTCATTCTTTATTTTCCCACTTAAAGCAGGAGTGTCCCCGGCCTTTGCTTGGCTGAGCCCACGGATCGATCTGAACATTTTATTATCTGAGATTAGAAACTCTCTCTCCCTCTCTCTCACTCATGCACTCATCGTTTCTTATAGTTTACCTTTAGAAAACCTCATCTCAATAGTGCATCTCTGTCTTTGTCTGAGCTGTCTGTATAGAAGTGAACAACTTCTACCCATAGTTCTGAGGGAACTCATGCAGTATGTATGGCATCGATCGGAGAACAAACACAGAATTCCCCTGCATCCTCTGCTCCTCTTGCTTACCCCGGAGACATTGTTTATCTTGTTTATATGTTGGCCCGGTTGCCTGGTCTTAGTGAGTCTGTTTGTAGTTTTGCTGCTTTCCTGGCAAAAAGAAAAAAAAACGGAAAAGAAATGTACAGTGAGGCATCAAGTGTGGGGACAATCAGATCTCATTTCTTCAAATGGTTGTGTTCTACCTTATCAAACTGCCAATCAGTAGTCACCCTGACTCACACACACTCAAGAAAACACACACAAAGAGAGAAAAGAGGTGAAGAAAGAAGAAGAAATCATGCCCTTCGGTGTCTGTACAGTAAGGTGAACTCAAGATTGAAAGAGGAACTTTTTCCTTTCTGCCACGCTGCTTGGTGGAACAATCTGTTCTTTCAAGACCATCTATAGCTCCCATCATCCCTCACGTCAGCTATAAAAGGTGAATCTAGACAGCTACAGTGGCACTTCTTTTAGCCTCTCTCGGGAGTCAATAGTGCAGATTTCACAGTCATATAACTCTCAATGAGACAACGTGAAACCAGCTCATTGCAGTTATCTCTTGCTACAATTGTGGATCCAGAAATCATCTCTTAAAATTGATACACTTCAATATGCACGCCATTATCCCCCCATAAACAAATGAAAACCATTTTCTTCAGACAGTTTTAGCAAAATCGCTTCCCTCAGAAGTCACTTTGTGTGTCTGGAGTTGTTGTGGTCACGGGGATAGAAATACACAGTCCCAAACTAACATAAATTTGACGGATCGCCCACACCGGCCACTTTTATGGAAGTTCATTTCACACATCATCTTAAAAACTCCCATAAATGCTCAACTGACTGCATACCCAGTTATTTGGAGGACCTGTATTGAATGTACATTATATTTACGGCATATTCCCGTTATTGAATCAAAGCCCCTTTTTGCACAGTCGCCCAAAAAGCTGCCCAATCCTTCCTCCCGCTTTTCTTCATTACCCTTTCGTCCGTGTCGAGTGGCATGGATTTAATCCGGTGAATCAGTGAGGGATAATAGCTTTTTCCTGGATTCACCGGAATTCATCAGTGTATTCAAGAGAAGTGCATATTTAATGCACAGTAAGTGTGCTGTGTGTATGTGGCACATGGGTAATACTGCTGCTGTTTGCTGGCCACTTATTCCTCATCAATGGAGAGCTGTCTTTCTTGAGTGATGAGACTGAGTAGAGAGAGTTTTGTAAGGAAATGAAGGTGATCATCTGGAAAAGTTGCACTGGCAGTGATTAGAATTCACTTTGCCTTCTTCGGGATAATTACGCTGATTACGCGTCAATAAAACTTCCCTTCATTAATTCCAAAACTTAAACGCTGCAGGCTGCCTGTGATTGTGGAGAGTGTTTCTCCATGCAATACAATTGATGGCACAGTTGAAAAAGCCTCTAATGCAGCATTTAGATAACAGTGCGTTAAAACTAAAGAGAAGCAGAAACACTAAAATGGTGCCAATTCACATGGAGAAAAACCTCATTTATCTTTTTTACTAATAACATAAAGCGGTTTCAGTATTTCGATAATATATTTCTATATCTGAAATCAGTATTAGGCTGTTAAAACTACAATTTTGTGTGTCTTTATTTAAATCAATGAAGCACATTGAGCTCAACACTTTATTCATGAGCTTGGACAGTGAACAAAATCATCTCACATGTAAATCCACCTGCCAACTTTTTTTTCAGCCTTTGACCATATTACATATTAAACTATTTACAGTTAAGCCAACAGAGAATGGGAACTCTTAAATAGCTTGTGACTGAGCTAAAAAAAAAAAAAGGTTTTTTATTATCAGTGAAAGCATCATAGCCAGTGTTGAAGTAGACCTTGAGTAAAAATGTATTTTACCTTTTTATTTATTTATTTTTGTCAAATATAGCAAATGTATGAAGAATAAAGCTGTTCTCATTCCCAGGGCGTTAAATACCGCTGGCATCTCAAAAGATTCCCCACAATGTTTCCTTTGCACAGAGGTTATGGCAATAGTGAAATGGGTTTCACTTCAAACTCACCATGAATAGTTGCTCATGATCATGAAGGAACCCTTGTAATAACATTTAAACTCACTAGGTAAGCATCATTATTTAATGTGCATGGTTAAAGCTTGTTTTAACCCAAACCATTTTCCTAAACCTAATCAAGTAGTTTTGGTGCCTAAACCTATCCAGCAAGTGAAAGCAAAAGAAAATTCAGAGTGAATAAACTAAATAACAGTTGAAAATAAAGTGAAACAACTTGCAAAGCTACCAGATGGGACAGGAACTGCAGTCTCTTGGCTGACAAATTTGTGTCTTACACCCCACAATCCCTCCAATCTAATAAAGGGCCCTAAAAAGAGAGAAATATCCTTTGGCAGCCAATGTTGGTGCAGGTAGTGTGTGAAAGGTACCAGTGCCAAAGGACACGTTATGTCTATTTTTGTGACACCAGCAGCATCTAACAGAATGAGAAGGTCAAAGCCAAGGCTTAGCGACTGAGTATAGATATAAAAGATTCAGAAAATATCAAGTACCCAAATGCAGCCTATTAGCAGTTTTATATTAATATATAACACCTTTGGCAGTTTTGAGACAGAAGATTAAGATTTTTGAACAAACACACAAAGACACTGTCATTAGGGTCTAATAAGAAGGACAATTCATGAGTTATTCCTGTAGTTTTGTTGAAGGTCGTGGGCCTCCCCACCACAGACTGTATATAAAGGGTGGATGTAGCCACTTGGATGCCACCCATTGGTTTGTAGACTCTGTATTTTGCAGCCTTAGCATTTTGTCAAGTACACAGATTTTTTTCAGATAATTCCATTTCAAATGCTCCAAAAGACACCAACTTTAGTGACTCCAATTAGCTGTGGTTAAGCATTAGCAGAAAGCAGTCAGCTACTGTGGCATGTATCACCACACCTGTCAGTCAAAGTGGCCATGGCCCTTATTTTAATGAATGGGAAAAATAACTATAGAGACCCAAATAGTTTTTTGTATAAAGCTGTAAGCATGTCATTTTCATGACTGAAGCAAGCAAAGATGGACATATCCACTGTGACCCATTCATTTGTGAAGTCCCGTTATGAAGCCACTTTTTGCCGTAGTCACCTTGGTATTTTTGAAACCGGATATAACCAAGTTGTACTAAATCGACTTAATGTTTTATTTAATATGACCTGAAACGAGTCACTGAGCCCATAAACCCATCAGGAAAGTGTTTATAGAGGTCAGGGCCGGGGGCCGTTTTCACATAGACTTCTGTAGGATTGGAAGTCTTTCTCCAGCCACAGGGACTACCTCTTGATGGCTAATAACTTGAATGCAGGTTTAGGCCTCTTCTGTATTGGTTTGACTTTCCAGACATGGAAGTTATATCTGTCTTTTATAATGTCTGCGGTCTGAAGTGGGCATTTTAACATGGAAGTCTGTGTGGATTGCCTCACTTGTTGAGCCAGCCTGAGCCATTAGAGGAACTGCAGTTTTGGCACTTCTGTGTTGGCTTCATTTTTCAACCCCGCAAGTGGCAACCTCCATTTGGCTTAAATCTTAAGTCCCATACATTACTTTATCATGGTCCCAACTAGCTGTAATACTGCTTAGTATTTGATTGATCATCATGATACAATTCCACCAAAAGGCAATCAACAGTGGTATTGAATTACCCTGTGGTCATGTCAGATATATTAAAAACTTTAACATGCTTGCTAATTCACAATTGAAAATCACAAAAATAGATTTTTTTTTCCTTTTATAGTATATTTTCTCAAAATAACCAGCATGATGATAATCTGGTAAATTGATTCTTAACAGTAAAGTACCCTTGAAACAAATTAAAGAAAAACAACATTCCACTTAAATAGAGATGCTTGCACAATGTCAGCTTGAATCAGTTTTAAGGACAGAGATGACAAACACATTAGTTAAATGCTTACTCATACAGAGCTTCTCTTGCCTTCCTGTCTTAAAGTTCTTAAATCACAGGCATCTTAGCAGTCGCTTCTATTCAAATGCCGCAGTTCCCCTGAGCACACGTGGCAGATTGTTAATTACAACAAGTCTGGGGGAAAATTACTTTATCGATTTGCATCAGGTTTGCTATTCTGAGAGAGAATACAGAGAAGATGAGGCTAAAACTGACTGAGTGTGATCTTTATAGAAAACTACCTATTTTATCCCAGGTGCCACAGCTAGTGTTTTTTTTGTTTTTTGTTTTTTGTTTGTTTTTTTATGTCGCTTGTGACAAATTTACCTTAGCTTCATAATATCTTTATTTGTTATGCATCACTGACACTCTGGCCACTGAAGTGACCCAGCTTTTGGGCCACTGCATTCTCCATATGTCTGACAGTGATATGGCACTGGGAACTGTTGGGCCACAGCTGGGAGTGCTGCAAAAGTTCAGAAAGAAAAAGTAGGGTTGTACAAGAGAGGCTGACTGTCAAAATAGAGTTAAGAAAGTGGAAAAGATTGAATAGAAGGGGAGAGGGAGAGTGAGAGAGAAATAAAGAGAGGTCAGAGACCCAAGAGGAAAGTAGAGGGACAGAGGGAGAAAGGGAAAAAATGTAATGCACCAAGGCCAGAGCCAGATAGACAGAGCCACTCTGGGCAATGAAGACATCAGGACTGACAGAACTGGCCACAGTCCAGGTAAGAAAAAAAATAGACATGCTGTACTGGGAATTAACTGAACGGCCAGGGGCATGGCTTCAACAGCTGCGTCTGGAGAACTGACAACTGTAGATGAGCCAGGAGACACTGAGGAAATATGTCAGGCAATCAGCTAAAGCTGACAAGCGTAGCCATGGTTGCTAAAAATCTATTGACTCGATAAGAGCTGACTGCTTGATATGTTTCTCCAGCACTGCTCAGTCAGGTGGGGGTGGTCTGGTCGGTCTAGTATCATTTTTTCTTGTGTTGAGCGATGAATCTAAATTCGAGTTGTCAACGTGCAAAGCAGCAGAAAAGGTAAACTTACTAAAGTGCAGTCACAGCTTTTCTCTAATTGCTCTGGTTTCCAATCCAAATACATAAATCTGCAACTGCAATCTGCATTTTTTACATATAAATCAATCACATCACGGCATGACAGAATGCATATTTGAGAAAACAAGCAAACAAACCAAAGTCGTCTGTAATTGATTTGATTCAGACGTATGTGTTTAGCCCTTGGCTAATGATAACCACATTATGTTCCTGACATCAGGCGAGTCCAGTTGCCAAGACTAAAAAGGTCTTTATTTATTCTACCTGATGAACATATACCAGAGCAGGTCCAATGTCACAGCACGTCTCAAAGATTTTCAACAGGACACATAATGCAGACATCTAAGAAGCTGGCCTAGATTAGCATTATGCATTAGAATCACTAATAAAATTTTATAGATGGATAGATCTTTCTTTCTAAAACACAGCTTTCTACCTGCAGTGCTTTTTAGGATACAACCAGCCATATCTTTTACCCTTGTTTAAATTCCAAAGGACGACCCCTTTGCATTGTGAATGTTGATGAGTGCTGATTAACCACGCTGTATGCAAAAACACCTGTGACAGTCAACGATATTTACTAGATGTTTATCTACTTCAAAGCAATCTTATTATCTCATTATCTCATTATCTTTGCATTCTGGTGAGCCTTCAATTCCTGCATTGTGCTAAATGAGTCTTATTAACTCCTGCCTTTGTCCTTGAGAATAGAGAGACATAAAAGACAGGTTGATGATAGGGATAATCTTCACTGTAGCTTGTCTTTAAGTGGTGATTTGTTCAAATTTACAGAAGATGTTATTCACAGGGTGATGGGTGGTAGCATATTCATATCACGCACAATTCGGGTGTGTTTAAATGCATAAAATAAAAATGGAACAGACCTTTCAAGGTTGAGTATTTCTTGGGGTTTTTGTAGAGTTGAGGTCCCACAGCGTATTTTTTATGCATGGGGTGCATCCATGCCTGAAGCATTTTTAATTTATAGAGGCAGAGGTGTGTCAAACAAAGAGAAACCAGCAAAATTTAAAAATTAGCTGAGCAATTCATAATTGAAACAGCTGAAAATTTAGCTTGTCTTAGGCCCCAATCACACAGGCCTAGAGATCGGTCAGCAGACCTCTAGCAACCTCCAGTCACAATAGGGAAAAATGTGTATTCCCTGACCAGTTGGCGAGTGGTTACTGGCTGTTGCTGGGTGAAATTGTTCACAAAGAGGGTGCTACACCAAAAATCTCATTGTGATTGCTTTGGTCACTAGCAGATTGCCGCAGTAGTCCGGAGTTTGCATGGAAGACACTGAATTATCTGCAGACACTTTCTGAGGCGTAGTGAAACTCGAAAAAGTGCGACACAAACCAGAAACAGAGAACATTTGCCTTCAAGATAAAAGTTGCCTTACTGCTGCAACCAAGACTTTTCAAAAGGCGCAACTTTTACTTTGAAGGCAACTGTTCTCGGTTACCAGTTTGTGTCACACTTTTCACATGCAAACTTCTTCCACGGAAACTGCTGGTGATCACGGCAACCTGCTAGCGACCAAAGCAATCACAAAGAGGTTTTTGGTATAGCACCACCTACTTCTTTTTGACCAATTTCACACTAGTGACTGCCAGCAACCTCCAGCACCCACTCACCAACTGGTCATGAAATACACACTTTTCCCTAATGACTGGCGATTACCAGGGTGTCACTGACCGGTCTCTAGGCCTGCATGACTGAGGCTTTAGCAATTGACGGGAACTGCCAACAACCTCTGGCAACCACTAGCAACAGGCTGGGGAATACACATCTTCCTCTCATAACAAGTGGTTGCCAAATGGTTGCTGACAGGTCTCTAGGCCAGTGTGACTAAGGCCTTAATAAACTAATCAGTTATGGGAATGTTAAAGGATTACTGAAGCTAGCTATCTTGAGAGGGACACGAATGTCATAAATCAGTAGGCTACAAGCTCTGGGAAATATAAATATCTATATCAAATTTTGTGCCAGTCAATCAGTCAGATGATTTGAAATTTCCTTGGCCAAGTTAAAAGTCAGAAGTCATAAGGCTTTCGGTCTGGGCACCAGAGGATACATGTCATGGCAATCCAGCCCATAGTTTCCAAGATATGTCAGTAAAGATCAAAGATTTCAACGTCATGATGATACTAATTTCTATAGATTCTGCATATGAATATTCTGTTAGCCAAGGGTAACATTTTTGGTGCCAGAAGCTTTCTGGTTTCAGTTTGTAGATTGCTTGTAGTCTGAGCACTATTGACCAATCGTGTTTGAGCAGGCTTTAGTTGGTGTGGATAGCAAAACACAGTTGCATTTGCTAAAACGCATCAGATTGTCAGTGGCTATTTTCTGACATTTATTAAGGTTTTTAATTAGCTTTTTATCTACTGGCTACATGGGAACCCCTAAAAAATTGGCGGTTGCCCCCAGAGGCTAAGCAGGCAGATAAGCTGACAGATTCCCACTTTGTGTTGGTACTAGAGCCCAACCAAATTATCAGCAGGATGATATTATCATCCAATATTAGCAATTTGCCAATCTACCGGTATCAGCATTTATAACAGCTGAGAAATGAGCATTTAAAAAGTAAAGAAGAGGTGGGAGAAACACCTTTCAACCTTTGGCAACACACGTGTTTTGAAAGCCACAAACACAACAACGAACTGATCTGAGCAGAGTCGGGCAGAGGGTAAACGAGTAAAAAACTACACAAAACCAATGTTAGCATAATATATAGATATAAAATATTGAATTTTAAAATCACCAAATAGCTGTATCGGTCTTAAAAATCTTATATTGGTCAGGCTCTACTTGGTACTAGAGAAAAGATTGGCCACTGCCAAAATCAGTAGGCTTTTGGAGCTACTTCATGTTTTATAAAAATTTAATGGAAATCAGTCTCATAACCAACCAGCTGGTAACTCAACAGACCAACACTGCCATTCCTATAGCCATGTCATCCCCAAATCATAGACAGATTTGCTATCAGTAGACATGGCAGAATGTACGTATTTGATTCAGCCAAACATGTATTTTAATGCAATGTCTTAGTTACAATGGGTAGCACATATACTCATAATAGATTTATGATGCTTTTTAGTACACTTTAAGTGAACGCTAATTGAGAATTGTTCTTCAGTGTTTTTTTCATCCGGCAGCCTTTAAGTAATACATCAATTGGCTCCTTTTATTAATTACAAGTTCCTAGAAGAAACTTTAAAGCTGTAAACAGAAGCATATGTTTTTTGGATTATTAATTGTTCTGCCCACTTTTTGCCAGGCACATTACAGCATTATGGTGGCCTGGCTGACATAGTTACATCAAATGGGGCCTGGGTAACAAACTAAGCATCTGCCATCCCTCCCTATTCTCTGCCTCTAATGTCGTTACACATGATTCAAGGCAGTTTGTTACTATCGACTGCGGAGCAATGATGCATGATTACTGATCGCTCACACAGTTTCTGTCTTTATAAGCTTGCTGGATTTCACTGGCCTCTCAAACAAGCCCCCTTTTTTCCAACCAATAATCCACCAAACCAGGAAAAGCCAGTGTAATTAAGTATTGATCACCGTGGGCAGGTAAAGTTTTGTGGGTGGCCAGATATTCGTCACAATCCAAGACTAATGAAACCGCATCATTTCCCCCAGAGTCAGACTTAAAAGGCAAAAATTGCCAGTGCATGGTACGTTCATATAGTTAACAGCGTAGCGTGATGACTCATAAGCTTAAAGAATGACTCACTCTGTATATCAAATGAATCTTTCATTTTTTTTACAAACTCAGTTTCATCCCCTTAAAACTATACAAATGTCCTTGGCCTTTTTGCTCTAAATAAAACCTCTCTGTGAATTGTACAGTATTACATTTTGATAAGTGATGACAATGAAGAAACTTATGAGAGTGAGCCAAACAAACTCTCAAGTCTATGAGTTTGTGTGTGTGTGTGTGTGTGTGGGTGTGTGTTTGTGATATTATTGAGTCGCACTATCTTGCCACAAAGACTATATTTTCTTTCAGTGTGGCCTTTACAGCATGTTCACAGTTGGGAGTGTTTTACTGCTGATTGGATCACATTATAAGTGTGTCTTTTATCCCTTTATACCTTTACACCTCGCTAATTTCGTTTACACAAGCACTGATACAGCAGACATCCTGAGTAAATCCTTGAATGACCTCACGTACTTTTTCTTTTTTTCTCCATGGGACACAAGCTTTACTGATGGCTCGGTGAAGAAAATTTAAAGACTTTTTTAAACTCTAATCAGAGTTTGGGGCTTGTGCTGCTGTCATGAGCTTCCCCTTTCTACTCCCACTTGCCGAGAATATACAGCATGTTAAATGCTAAATGTTTACAAGCTGATTCTGAGATCTATAGATCTAAATACATTTTTTTTTTTAAGTTTTAGCATGACAAATGCATTTGTTTGCTTAACTCCAGTAAAATCTTGCAAATTTTATTTTATGATGCTGTCATGCGTTATCTCCTTGACTACCAAAAACTCCCTTATGTTTTTACCTCAATTTCTCAAACAACAAGATGAACACATTCCTGTAAATGTTACAGAGCTGCAGATCCAATAAGCCCCGTGGAGGGGTGTTTACCTCCTGTTAAGTGGCTATGCAGGAGTGTATATATGTGTATGTGTGTGTGAGCATGCAGATAGAGTATTACAAGACAGACTGCTCCCCTGCTGTTCCCTGCAGAGACTCTGATTAGCTCATCTCTCCAGGACAGAGACCTCAGCCAGCATCTGTATTGCTTCTCCATGACCTTATTGATGAGTCGCCACCAGCTATGACAAGTATGCCATATGTCACAGCACGCCTCTTGTAGGAGAAAAGGGGGTAAGATGGCGCACCTGCGTGGAATTCAGGGCCGCTTCCTGAGACCAGTGTGTGAAACAAATTTCTTTGTTGCTCAGACACAATGCTAATTCACATTTTTCTCTGTAATGGGTAAACACTATTTAAAGACTATTTAGTTTTGATTCCTGCTTCAAAGTTGTATCCCTGAATGCTCCTGTTTTCTAAAGTGTTCCTTCTGATTTGCTGCTTGGCTGAAGTATCCATTTAACTTCAGTCCATCCATTTTCTTAACCCTTTATCCAATTCAGGGTCCCAGCGGGGCTGGAGGCCATCCTAGCTGACACAGGGCAAGAGGTGCGCTACACTTTGGACAGGTCACTGGTCCATCAGAAGGCTAACACAGAGAGAGAGAGACACCCATTCACACTCACATCCATACCTGCAGCCAATTTAGAGTCACCAGTTAACACAAGAAGCATGCTTTGGACTGTGGGAGGAAGCCCACACAGGCAAAGAGAGAACAAGCCTCAGCTGACCAAGAGGTTCGAACCTTCTTGCTGTGTGGTACCGGTGCTATATGGCACCACTATTCCCCCCTCCATTTAACATACTCAGCTCTTTAATGTCTTTCAGTGTCTAAGTTCCACAAGATAAGAACGTATGATAGGAAAAAGTGTTTAGCAGTGTCTCAGTTCTGATGAATCTGGGGCATGTCTACAAGTGGGTTTGTTTGGGCATTCCATTCCAGAGGAATCATCTGCCCATTCAGTGAAAACTACACTGTCATTATCAGCGGTCATCAAGGAATGCACTGCTTCCCTTCTTTAAATGCATCAGTGCTTGTCCTTAACATTATTGCTAAACCACAACATTTCTCCACAGAAGTGATTTAGACATGGTTAAATAAACTGCAAAACCTCTTTGTATCTAGCTGTATCTTTATATGCAGTCCAATTAAGACTGGTAATACCTTTGATTCCTGTTAACTCTTTTTCTATTAAATTTTCTTATAAGTTTATTAGTAGTCTTGTTTGAAGTAGTATCACAGTTTGCAGATTTTTCAAGCACGGCATTTCTTTGAAGTTACTGGCATCTTAGCTTCTGATACAAATTACTACATTGAGCTACTTTATATTTTTTCTTTTCTAGTCACCCCCATTGACACTGACCATTTACTAAGAGCTAATTGCAGCATTCAGCCTTGACATCATTCTGTTTTAGGTAGAAATGTTCTAGCTGTTAATAGAAATGCTAGAACGGTAGTGCTATTTATGCTATGGCTTTTAAAAAGTGTTTTTCAGAGTCAAGGGGCAAAAACATAACATTTTATCCCCCCAAAAATCTGTTTTCTTTTTCTCCAAAACAAAGGGTTAGGCTTGGGCTTTCTTACTTCATTCAACTTAGACCTCACAGAGCTCATCATACAGGTGCTGCTGCCTGACTCTATGCCTTCTTTTATATTTTCGTCTGCAGTAGGTACAATTACCTTTACATTTTTAAATTGTCTAAATTGTCCTCCGCTTACCTGAAGGGAAAGGTGTGTGAGTCTGGGAATTGGAATGCAGTTGCAGGAATGATTTAGGTTTATTTATGGGGAGTCAGTTCATTCAAATGTTAAAGTTTTTATTGCCAAATGTGGAAGTTAAAGTTGAAACTCAGGGAGAGCACAGGCCAAAAGATTGTACAAGCATGTAATAAAATAAAAGCCCAGCACAAAATCATCCATCCAAAAAAACTGAAGCTTGAGTTCCAAACAACTACACAAAAACAGCAGAAAGCAGAAGAAACCAAATCAGCCCCTCTCTCCTAAAAAGCTTTCTGACAAGTGTGTTAAAGGTAAAACAACAGGACCACAACCTCCCTGGCAACAGCACACAAAGGATGTTTGCAAGAACTCATGACACAAACAGTTCACAAATTCTTTTTGTACACACTCCTTATTAGCCGGAAGTGGTCTGCTATTGGCTGCAGCTCCACAGGTTCACCAGCGGATAGCAGATAAGCCCAAAGCTGAGGCCCACAGAGCCTGGAGAGCAACACAGAACATAATGTATTTACACATTTTAATATTTACAAATTAACCTAGTGGTGGCTATAGCAGGAGAGAGAAAGAGAGAGAGGCATGCAACCAGTTTTCACCTATCAATGTGCCTGCTTTTAATCATGCATAATAAGCTGTGCTGATGATAGTCTTTAACCAAGACATTCCCTTTTTTTGTTCATGGAATAAATTCATTGCACCTTTTAAGTTCATGTGGGTTTTTTTCTATGAGATGGCACTGTGTATTTTGGCTACATCCACCTGATTCCACATTTTATCACAACTTGATTCACCAGCACAAAGAGGATGAAGCTGGCCATTGGTTTTCATGTTTTTATGTAATTATAGTAATGTTTGGCAGGAAATAGGGGTATATAGAGCTGTCTCTTTTATTTAGGTAGAAGATTTACAGATAAATTTAAAAAAAAGGGGGGGGGGGGTTGCTGTAGGATGGATGGCAAAATGCAATGTGATCATATATAGCTGCCCACTCAAGTATGTTTTCGAAGCCAGTTCTAATGGTTACAACAACGTTTTTTCAGAGTGGTATTTTGCATAATATATCTAAATTGCTTCCACTCTGGGACTTGCATTTAGAAAGGAGGACAGGCATTCAAGAAAATTGATCCATTGCAATTTACACAAACAAAAGTAATGTCTGTTTCTAACAAACAATACTTCCAACAAGGGCAGTCCATAATGTTTATAATGCAAACAGCAATGCTGGCTCTCCGTTGGAAGTGGTTGTGTATTTAAGTGCTTTATATAGTATCGACACTAAGTTCATTCTAAAGTTACTATCCATTCTATTTCTTGCTGCAACCACTTCTTTTCATGCTATTCTCTTTATCTTTCTGCACTACATATCTTTCCCCACAGTACAGCCCTCCTCTGTACACTTGTGAGTGTCTTATCTGGGCAGCACTGTCTTCACGGATGCACAGATGTTGATATCAGCCTATTGCATCACTCCTTTCTCCCGAAGACAGGTAGGAGAAAAGAAAGCTCTACAAAAGGAGCAGGAATAAATCATCTGGCTTTTGTTATTCTAATTCAGAATGATGAAGACAGAGGCACAGGCTGCTAAAAATATAGAGTACATTAGAAAAACACGAGTATAAATTATATCTACTTGACACAGGTAGAAGTACTCACTTCAAAAGTTAGAAAACAAGTTTCACAAGGCTCACTGAGGTGACAGTAAATTCCATTCCTGAAAATAGGAATAAATGTAGAACAGTGTTTGCCATATTTCTCAATAAACTTTGCTTTGGATTTGCTAAAACAAATACCAGTTGCGTTGGCACGAAACATGTAATGTAAAGACTGTTTTTTCTTTAATTATGTGATAATAGAATAAAAAAGGACAAAAATAAATTGAAGAAGAAGGCACACCATCTGCTGCTGCTGCTGCTGTTGTAAAAGGCACACCATCTAAAATTAATTTAAGATCAAAGCAAAATGCTAATAAAATGCCAAATCTAACAAGCCGGGTGCTAATCACCACCTTCGTTTGGCATGTTGGCATGCTAACATTTGAGCTGTGTAGCCAAGGCTTAATTGATTTTTTGCATGGTTTTTAGTTTATATACACTATATTGCCAAAGTATTCGCTTGTCTGCCTTCACACGCATATGAACTTGAGTGACATCCCATTCTTAATCCATAGGGTTTAATATGATGTCGACCCACCCTTTGCAGCTATACCAGCTTCAACTCTTCTGGGAAGGTTTTCCACAAGGTTTAGGAGTGTGTTGTATGGGTATTTTTGACCATTCTTCCAGAAGCACATTTGTGAGGTCAGACACTGATGTTGAACGAGAAGGCCTGGCTCGCAGTCTCTGCTCTAATTCATCCCAAAGGTTTTCCATTGGGTTGAGGTCAGGACTCTGTGCAGACCAGTCAAGTTCTTCCACACCAAACTCACTCATCCATGTCTTTATGGACCTTGCTTTGTGCATTGGTGCGCAGTCATGTTGGAACAGGAAGGGGCCATCCCCAAACTGTTCCCACAAAATTGGGAGCATGAAATTGTCCAAAATGTCTT
>VUQI01030254.1:0-10350 GCA_015106735.1 Paratilapia polleni | reverse complement strand
AGCATGCCAAGACGCATGAAAGCTGTGATTGCAAATCAGGGTTATTCCACCAAATATTGATTTCTGAACACTTCCTAAGTTAAAACATTAGTAATGTGTTGTTTAAAAATGAATATGAACTTGGTTCTTTTTTTTGCATTATTTGAGGTCTGAAAACACTGGAGCTTTTTTGGTATTTTTCATTTTCTGCAAATAAATGCTCTAAATGAAAATATTTGTATTTGGAATTTGGGAGTTATGTTGTCAGTAGTTTATAGAATAAAACAAAAATGTTCATTTTACTCAAACATATACCTATAAACAGCAAAATCAGAGAAACTGATAATTTTGCAGTGGTCTCTTAATTTTTTCGGGAGCTGTATATATAATTCATCAAAAAATTCGCAAATTAACATGAAAAACAATGCAAATGCCTCGAAATATTATTTTATTTCTTTGGTCACAACAAAATGAAAAAGGAAATGAGGTAGAACAATTTTTTTTTTTTTTGAAAAAGTAACTCAGTAACACATTACTTAATTTGTAAAATCAGACAAGTTATCTGAATATTCTAACATGCTACTTTGTGACATGTGACACCCAATACTGGTTTTAAGCTGGCTTACTTAAGAGGTACAGTTGTTAATTAAAAGTACCATTTTGAGAATCATGCTGTAGTGAAGATCAGCATGATCACATACTGTTACTACAATTGAATATGAAGCTCTGAAACCCATCAGAGTATTGTTGTTTTAAGAAATGAAGGCTATTCTATATAGAAAACTCAGCTATTTAGTGCTATGTTTGTTACTACAGCACCTTGACACCTAAGTCCAAGATTATGTGGACCATGAGTGGAGACATATTCAGCGAGATTTTTAGATTGGATTAGTGTCCAAGCTGAGTTAAGTAGCTGTAAACTGTCAGCCAGCTTTTGTTAGAGCAGCTGAGCCATATTGACTTGTCAGTTTCAGCCCCAGAATTAAATCTCTTTGATTTCAGGTCCACTTTGTGAAAGAGAAGTGCTGGAAAATGACGCACAGACATGCTTCAATTGTGTAAAACTGTGCTTAGTGCATAACAATGCAATAAAACACTGTGATCAGAACAGCACGGATGCTGTAACAAACCCAGACTGGCACCAGTAGCTAAATTAATCAAATGCAAAACAAGAATAACAGACCAAAAGGAAAACAAAAGCAAAAATGTTTCACACAGATGTATCATTTTTACTTTATTTCATTTTGAGACTAAAGGCAAAAAGGACTGTTGTGGAAATCTGAAATAAATCTACATGCACACAAACAGGTTGTCTTTGAGGTTTACTTACCTCTCCAAAGGGGTTAAACCACAGTACAGACAGCATGACAGCAGTCTGCATGCTTTTTGAGAAAGAGGGATTGTAAACCTAGAATATTTATAGAGACAAATTATCTGCCATGGTCACAGAATACAGTCAGAACACTGTGTAATCAAAGATAACTCATACATCAACATGTGGTATATCTGCACGGAGACAGAATAGGACAATATGGAGCCTTTCATTCAGTAAGGTCAGCTTGACACAGAGAAGCAGCAGAATCTTAGAATTTTCCATTACACTCCTCCCTTTAGATCATTCATTGATCACACAAGAATATCACATTTACAAATATGGCATAAACACCAGACCTAAAAATCCAGACCATGTTCAGTCTACGTCAAAACTGTGTGTGTGTTAAAGAAAGCATGTGGTTGTTTTTGCACAGGCATTGGCACCCTTGGTGTGTAGCAACAAAGTCAGGAGAAAAAAACAGAGTCAAAACGTCCAGTTTACACTGAAACATCTGATTCTTCTTCATACTCTAGATGATAAATTGGAATGAGTGGAGTACAAGCCAGACTTGCCTCTGAGTCAGGTGTATACTGAACCAACTCAGTCGACGGGGAGAGATCAATAAAACTTAGCAGCATCAAACTAAGACACAAAACTGCACATCAGAGGAAAAAAAAATAGAATGATAAACAAATTTAACATTTGACATAATGAGACCACATATTAACTTCTCATTCATGAGTAGTGGGGGTTCCATTCATCAAGGTATAGATAGAGAAACCATATCAGATATTTAGCTCTCCCATACTGCAGGTAAGTAAGTCCATCGCACCTCACTGCTCTGTTGCCCTAGATTTGGCCAATGGCTGGAGCTCAGAGTGCGAGCAGAACTCAATCAGCACTCCTCCCTCACCATTGAAGCAGCAAAGCCAAGGTGAAAATTCTCCCTCTAACCTGGTGTTTGGTGGAAGAGAGCACCTTACTTTGCCATCTGCTCTTGTTGGTTGTGAGGTTAAGGTGATGTTCAACCTGAGTGGTCAGGGTATCCTTCACTTGTCTGTGAATTTGGGAGCAGATTTTGATACATCAAACATGCTAAACTGTGTGACTGTGTGTTCATTCTTGAATTTGTCCTTGTACCACTGTTTCTCAATGCCACTATCTATAGAGATGTGTGAGCTGCAGTGCAAAGAGTCAGACTACATGTATTCTGTGTGTGGGGGGGATGTGTGTGTGTGTGTGTGTGTGTGTGTGTGTGTGTGTGTGTGTGTGTGTGTGTGGAGGGCCTATGCTGCAGGCAAGATTTGGGAAACATGGCTGACTCACAGTCTTGTAGACATCCAAAGTCTCAATAAACATGTCTATCAAAACCTCATCAGGTTGTGATAAATTTTTACCAAACTAACAAACACTAAAACTAGAGGAGATTTCATTTCATTTCAGTTCATTTTTTTTCTCAAAAGTCCATTTTTTTTTATTTTTATTTTAGTTCACTAAAATGTTTTGTTTAACATCTAGTTTAAGTTTTTAGTTTAGTTTTAGTTAACTAGAATAACCTTGGTGTATGTGTGTTGTGTGCTTTTCCCAGTTTCCTACATAAGTAGGGCACTTATGGTACCAGCTGACAGTTTTCATTGATAACAGCTGATCAGGGCTGAAAGTGTGAGTGTCAGGCTCAAAGCCTTCAGGTTTAACTACTTCGAGACCTTCAGGAGTCGAAATTAATCTCATACCCAAACAACACATTATATCACAGCTTATTAAACTTATTGGGCAGCAAGTAGATAAAGTAAAATTTTCTCTCACCACTTGTCCTGACGTCCTGAGTAAACATAGTTGCCACTAACCTTTGGAGGACTTTAAACCTCTCAATTTATCTTCAAGATAGGGAATAGCTTGTGTTACAAGTGTGAGCATAGGCTGTATACTATCGTGTGTGTGCTGTAGGTGTGGTATCACTAACTCCAGGCGTCAGTTTCATCAGAGTAGCTGCACGTCTCTCCTGTGCCTCCCTCCAGCCTCAGTCCGCCTCGCCATGTTCATCACCAGCAGTGTTGTCCCTGTTGGAGCAGTCTCTAGTCCAATGTCCTCTCTGATAGCACTTCAAACAGAGGTCATATCGTCTTTCTCTGGCAGGAGCTTGATACAAAGTTGGAGTCACGGGTTCTGGCACAGAAGCTGTAGCTTGGATAGATTGGTACATGGTTAACTCATTGTCCATGTTTCCCTTCTTCTCCTGTCAAATTTTGAGGTTATTCTCAATGTGAATGTAATGCGTCTGACATTACATGGCCTCCCTGTGTGCCTTATTGTTGTCATTGTCCCAATCATGATGTTGTCTGCTGATGTCTCACCTGGGATGTTTACCAGAGCTTTTCCCCCATCATGAGCCATGGCTTCTTTAATCTGAGCTTCTGGTCAGGGTAGAGTCTTCTGGAAGAGTCTGCTAGTGCCATGCGCTGTCCATCTTTGTTGTATGGTGGCAGTGGAGGTTGAGATTGAGTAGGTGTAGCCATTGGAGGGGCACAATAGGACAACATGTAGCCTTTCATTCAGTAAGGTCAGCTTGACACAGAGAAGTAGAGAAGTTTATTTATGTAGTGCTATTCATGACAGTCATCTCATGAAGCTTTATATTGTAAAGCAAAGACATTATGCTATTACAGAGAGACCCCCAGTGATCAGACAATCCCCTATGAGCAAGCACTTGGCGATAGTGGAAGGAAGAACTCTGTTTTAACAGGAAGAAACCTCTGGCAGCTAGAGTCAGGGAGAGGCAGCCATCGGTTTCTAACCATTAGGGGGTTTATGTGAAAGGAAAAAGAGTACAGAGGACCATAGAGAGAAAATGACAAAATGCAAACTATGGGAGAGAGAAGACAAAAGCTAATGATATGCAATCGTGTCATTAAAAAAGAGGGGAGAAGGAATGCTCAGTGGATCATAGAAAGTCCCACAGCAGCCTGAGCCTATAGCAGCATAACTACGAGATGGTTCAGGGTTACCTGATTAAGCCCTAACTATAGGCTTTATCAAAAAAGAAAGTTTGAAACTTAATCTTGAAAGTAGAAAGGTTTTCTCTCTCCTGAACCCAAACTGGGAGCTAGTCCTGATAGTTGAAGGCTTGGCATACTTCTTTTGGAAACTCTTGGTTCCACAAGTAAGCCTGCACTCTGAGTGCGAAGTGCTGTACTGGGATATTGTGAGGTCTTTAACTCTTTCCCCCATAAAGACAACATTTGACGACCTCTGCTGTACCCTTAATGACGAGTTTTGACACATCAGTTATATATCAATAAAGAAGTGGTTTGATGACCATTTGAATAGGTTCTGGGTTTTTCCAAGGGTAACCTTAGTAAGCTGTATAGGCACAGATCACCTTCACTAACTTCTGATGCACACCCAGTCATTTTGTTCTGGAAGCAGGCCTAAAATAAGACAGAAACCACTCAGTTAGAGAAACAAGAGTTACTCCTAGTAGGCATCCAAGGGGGAAAGCGTTAACCCTCTGAAGTCTAAGTTGCCATCTGTGATAACCCCAACCCTAGGCCAAAACCTTGACCCTAACAGTATGTTTTGGAAACAAACAAAAAACGTTTTTTGGAGAGAATGTAAGAATGTCGGCTAGAATTAAAAAAAAAACAGTATACTTTTTGACTTAAACCTCAGGGATGAAGATATGATGGAATTTTGAATGGGAGAAGAAGAAGGACTTTAAATTCAGTTCTGGATTGACAAGGGAGCCAATGAAGAGAAGCTAATATGGGTGAAATATGATCTCTCTTTCTAGTTTCTCTCTTTCCAGTCAGTACTTTCACAGAACAATCGGATAATAAGGAATCACAATAGTCCAACCTAGAAGTAACAAATGCATGGACTAGTCCTACATATTTGTTTGGTGTGCAAGTTAAAGGACATATCCTGGTCAAAAATGACTTGAGTGTCTATCAAAGCAAAAAGGTACAGTGTATTTACACTTTACAAATTTACAAATTTTGATTTTTTTTTTTTAACACATAAAATAGTTTTTGGATGTCCAACAAGCAAGTTATATGCACTTCTGATGTACTGTAGTCCACAAAATTTATTTTGTTACATAAAAAGTAGAATTATGCAGAGCCTAACATTTGGTGAGGAGGAGGTGTGAGAAGATCTCTACATTTGAACACAGAAGCAAGATTTCAAATATACACCTGACACTGGATGGATTTTAATGTTCATCATCTCAGCTACATCACCAAGCAACTGCAGTACCACAGCCACGGGGAATAACAACAGAAATGCTTCTCAGTGGCTGTACAGTTACCCTGTAACTGACTGATCAAATCCCATCAGTCTGTTACTGCAACACACACACACACACACACACACACACACCATATAAACACCCTGTGGGGGGAAACAGAGACATTATCTCCTGTACCAACCACCCACATCAGTACTGACCTCTACAGATTCCCTGGGGGAGGGTTCTGCCACGGTTGTCATTGATCTTCCAACGCACACCATGGATTTGATTGCAGGTTAGGGGAGGGAATTCATAATCAATACAGTGCAGTTTCTGTGGCACACTGATATCAAAGGTAATAATGTGTTGGAAATCACCAGACCTTTTCAGACATCAAATGGGTAATATGTCAACTTTCTTGAGCTGTTAATGTGATGGTTTTGTGTTGTTCAGACAGATTTTATTAGCAAATTCTAAGACCTTTATAGAACGAGGCACAGTAGGTGCAGTTTTTAGCATCTAATCCACAAGACTAGACAGTACATACATAGAATGTATGACTCTTTTCATCTGCTTAACCTGCCTGATTTTTGTACCTTACACTCTCAGGAAACAAAGTCCAGTTAGCCAATTAACCCAACATGAAACAATAGAAAAATAGAGAGCAAAGAATCCAGAACCTCATTGGTGTGGGGCAATAGCGCTAACCTTTGCTAACCACCATCCTGCTGATATGACAGTTGACAGATAAAAAACATGAATGTATTAAATGTTTCTCACTTCACTTAAATAAGGTAACCTTAAAATCTAAGAATAAAATAAATATTTTACCTAATATCTTCTTGTATTTTTTATGTCTGGTTTAATATTGCTCCCTAAACAAGAATAATAATAATAATATTAATAACTAATATTAATATTTGTTTGATGATCTGAAACAAGTAAGTGTGACAAATATGCAAAAAAATAAGAAATCATGAAGCGGGGAAGTACTTTTTCACTGCACTGTATGGACTAGTGAATAAGTGAGCAAGGATGTAAGTTTGGACAAGATTTTGATAAAGACCTTTGTGGCCACTTGGTCATGATCAGGAATTTTGTAAAGACTAAGGTAAACACCATGTAGCCTATCCTTTACAGCATTATCCTGTAAAGTAAATAGAATTAAATTTTTATACCTAAAAAAGTCAATATATAAAATATAAATTAGCACAATATAGCACACATTTTAGGCAATATCCAATTTTGTAGCCATATTTTGCACTGGAAAGATCAACTCTAACCAAATTATTTTAACCAGTGTCTGTAAACTGTAAACTGAGTCTACTGGCAATATGTCCCTGAAGTAGATAACTTTTGCCATTATTTGTTTAGATAATAGTTATTTTGCACATTTCATTCTTTTCTGATAATCTTTGTTGTGTTATTTTTGAATGTATCTATGCCTCTTGCACATTGCAAAATAAATATGAAGAGGATAACATTATTGTGGCCATAACTTTTGGCTGTCATATAATATATATGTAATAGTGTTCTCCTCATTTTGAAGGTTTGTGATGGGTTTTGTAATTAATTGTGTTGTTTTGTCATATTCCGGACATTGCTCTATTCTAAAGACCATGTGAGACACATAACACTCACATACAAATGTCTTCAGTGTCTTCATTAAGACTAATAATAGTCCAAGTTGTTATGATGTGTAATCTCTCTAGTCGGCAGCTAGCAATTAAGATTAATAACATACTGTAGGAGTTAACAGACATAAAATATCTGATGTGTATAACCTTAATGTATTGTGGTCAATATTTTCCAGTAACACCTCTGCATTTAAGAATCTAAATTCTGTCTTGCTTCTTTTAAGTGTAAGCAATTCATAAAGATGAGGTGTATCAAGGTGATTAATTAATATTGCACTGAGAATTATAGTTTATGGCGGGAAAACAAATCTTTCAGAATCCATCTGGGACTCTTTTAATCCTCTAAGAATACAAGAGGAAAAACACAAAAGAAAACAAGCATGGTAACATCCTTTAACTAGATTTACCTTTTTTTGTGTGTGTTTTGTCAAAGTAAACTACCAACTGTGCTGAATTTGTCTCTGTTAGTAAATGAATTAATTAAAATCAAATGATATATATTTTTTTACATTTCTTAATGACATTTAACCCAATTAGGTGTTTTATTTCATTATGTTGCATTTTATTTCAAAAAGGTTTATTCAAGGGGAGCAAAGGCTGACCCAAGTTTTCCAACCATGCAGAAGAGCTACTGTAGCACAAATTGCTGTAAACGTTAATGCAGGATATGAGAGAGCACACCATGCATTGAAGCTTGTTGCGTATGGATGAATTGGACAATGTAGCAATGGATGAAGGTGGCTTGGTCTGATTAATCACTTTTTCTTTGATGGCTGGATATGCATGTGTCAGGGAAGAGATGGCAGCAGGATATGCTGTGAGAAGAAGGCAACCAGACAGAGAAAGGCACAGCTTTGGTTCCTAAAGTTTCCAAAATTAGAATGGAAGGTAGTACTAGTGGCTAAGCTGGTCAATCCGTGTTCCTACACTCACCTATGGCCACAAAATGTGGGTATAGCCCAACAGTGAATAGTGATAGAAGATGGATGGATGTATGGTTCATAGTTTTGGGTTTAGGAGACAGTAATCTTCTCTACTTTTAGGATTAGTCTTTAAACTTTCCTTTTTGAGAAAGCTTATACTTAGGGCTGGATCAGGTGACCTCGAACCATCCCTAATATCACCATCCCTCTATAGGCTCAGGCTGCTGAAGGGCCTCTCATGATGCACTGAACACTTATTCTTTAATTCTCCATTCATTTATATGTTACTGCTGCATGTCATCAACTTTGTGTCTGCTCTTGCCTGTTTGCAGCAGATGGCTTCCCCATCTCAGCCTTGTTCTGCCAGAAGTCTCTTCCTGCTAAAAGGGAGTTCTTTCTCCCTACTGTTGCCAAGTGCGTTCTCATAGTGAATTGTCCGAATGTTGGAGTTCTATCTCTAATATTGTAGGGTGACTACCTTACAATATAATGCACCTTGAGGCAACTGTTGTGGTGAACTGGCACTATATAAATAAAGTTTAACTGAAATGAAATGATTTGAATTGAAAGAGGTTTCTTCCTGTTAAAAGGGAGTTCATCCTCTCTACTGCTTCCAAGTGCTGTATCTTAAAATGAATTGTTAAATTCTTGGGGTTTTAATCTAGACCGTTGCAGGGTGTTTACCTTACAATGTAAAGGGTGTTGAAATGACTGTTGTTAACTGGCACAATATGAATAAAACTGAACTGAAAAGAGGTTTTGTTCTTCCTCCCCATTGTCGCCAAGTTGTCGTGGGTCCCAGACTGGTTAGGTTTCTCTGCCTTTGTGTATTTTTCCACTCACATTTTGCTTCCTGAACGGGTTGGGCAGGGCTGCCTGAACTCCACCTGTACATACAGCTCTGGAATTTTTTCCAGAGCTGTATGTACAGTATATGTAAATAGATAGATAGATAAATAGAGAGATAGATAGATAGATAGATACCTCTAACTAACCATCCTCTATGAGATGGATTTGAGAAGATGTATGTTATATTTTACATTATTGGGAGATATCATGTCAAAATGCTCCCAGACTGCTGATGTTTTTTGCCTTTTTGGTGGCTCTATAATGTGCTTGCAATCTCCTGCTCGTGACGATCCTCAGAATCACCTCAGATCCAGATCACGCAAAGCACTTCCTGTATTTCCTGAGTCTTTTCAACAACTCGAATCACATAACAAGGCAGTCACGTGATTTCAGAGAAACGGGGCCTCGTTTGTCTTTGGTCACGTGATATTCTAAAGGACGATAGGCCCTCAACATGGGCTTGATTTGGACACGCCCCCTTTGCTCGACACAGGCCCTGGGGCTTCAGTGTCAGACGTAACATCACTAGTCCCTGTGTTAATGTTCCCGTTTCTCTGTTCTCCAGAAGCCTCTCTGGGTTTCCTGAAGCACATTCACTCTCAGAGGAAAACTCACCTGTTGCCTCACTGCTGGTCCGCTGCTCTCTGGAAAAAAGTGCTCAATGCTCACCTGGATAGCTCACCTGGATAACTCACCTGCCTGTCCACACCCCACCGTTATTTCCCACCTGAGGAACCTTGACCAGTCGCTCCACCCAAGGCCATCATCCTGGATCAAGTGGTGAAATTAGCTCATATTCAAGTCCTCACCTTTCCAAACCACTCTGGCTAATCTACTTTTCCTCTCTCGCAGATCGGTCCTCCCGAGTTGCAACCTTGAGCTCCAGAGTTTCACTGACCACAAGTCCACAAGTTACTGTCTCCTGTGCATACAGTGGTGTGAAAAAGTGTTTGCCCCCTTCCTGATTTCTTATTGTTTTGCATGTTTGTCACACTTAAATGTTTCAGATCATCAAACAAATTTTACTATTAGTCAAAGATGACCTGAGTAAATACAAAATGCAGTTTTTAAATGATGATTTCATTTATTAAGGGAAAAAAGATATCCAAACCTACCTGGCCCTATGTGGAAAAGTAATTGTTAAATCATGAATGAACTGGGATTAACCACACTTTTTAGAAAGCTGAGTTCAATTTTACCAGCCACACCCAGGCCTGATTACTGCCAGACCAGTTGAATCAAGAAATCACTTAAACAGAACCTGTCTGACAAAGTGAAGTAGGCTAAAAGATCTCAAAAAGCAACGCATCATGCCACGATCTAAACAAACAGCTGAGAAACAAAGTCATTGACATTGATCAGTCTGGAAAGGGTTAAAAAGCCATTTCTAAGGCTTTGGGACTCCAGTGAACCACGGTG
>VUQI01030251.1:0-11836 GCA_015106735.1 Paratilapia polleni | reverse complement strand
TTTGGATTCAGGAGACAGACACCCTCTCTACTTTTAAGATTAGGCTTAAAACTTGCCTTTTTGATAGAGTTTATAGTTAGGGCTGGATCAGGTGACCCTGAACCATCCCTTAGTTACGCTGCAATAGGCCTAGGCTGCTGGGGGCTTCCCATGACGCACTGAGCACTTCCTCTTCATCACTTCCTTTCACTCTCTCCATGTGTTTATACACCACTTGCATTTAATCATTAGTTATTATTAAACTCTGTCTCTCTCCCATAGTGTGTCTTTTGTCCTGTCTCCCTCTGCTTTCTTCTGTTTCCCCTCACCCCCAACTGGTCGCGGCAGATGGCTGCCCCTCCCTGAGCCTGGTTCTGCCGGAGGTTTCTTCCTGTTAAAAGGGAGTTTTTCCTTCCCACTGTTGCCAAGTGCTTGCTCATAGGGGGTCGTCTGACTGTTGGGGTTTTCTGTCTTGCCTTTCTGTCTTGCCTTGAGGCGACTGTTGTTCTGATTTGGCACTATATAAATAAAATTGAACTGAACTGAATTGAAAATTCAACATTTTACAGTTTACAGAGTGATATGTTGTTGTGGCTGTAACTAAAGCGGTACTTGATACCAAGCAGTTAAGACTTAGATGGTAGAGTAGTAGAATAGTATCAGTAATGATACAAGCCAATGTAACACTCAGAGGCAGCTATTCTGTACAGTAAGAACTTTTATTTTTGAAATCTGGACATATTTACTTAAGTGTCAGATTGAATGAAGGAGCTGTATTGGTAGGTTCCACTGGTATTACTGGTATAGTAGGATTTATTTTAAATGTTACTTTGCATCATGCTTTCTATGTGTGGCCTTTTGTGCAGCTCCAACTTCATTCAGCCTGCTGAGCTGTGGGAGTTTGCTGAAAGATTGAGGAAATGTGGCCCCCCACACCAACTGACCCTCGACCTCCGGAAAAACCCAGGGGATCGAGACCTTGCCACATGGAACATGGCACTGAAGATGCTCTGCCCATTCTGTGTTGTGCTGGTTGAAGGATGGAAATCCACAGACACCATGGTAGACCACGTGAGCAATATGTGAACACAGCTAGGAAAGAATCAAACATTCCACGCAGGAGAGAAATGCTACTGTAAAAAGTCAGGTTTTTCTGGAAAGCTCTTTTTTTTGCCAGAGCAGGATGACTGTGGGATTCATAGCAAGTGAAATGACCTCAGTTACCAGAGCGGGGTGACTATGACGAAGCAGTGATTCTAACAGAGTCTGAATCCAAAACTGTCTCTGCTCTTAGGGCTTAGTTCAAAAGACACATGATTATCAAACACTGAATGTTCTGCTTTATAATGAGTTGTGTGACACCATGTTAGTTTGCCATTTGAATTGTTTATTAAACCAGCATCTGTTACACTTCCAGAGTCTTCTCTCAGACAGAGTGCAAGTGACAGTGGACAATTAGATACAACTGAAAACCTGGACAACTAAAGTGAAGAGCAGTCTTCTCTTCATCTTCATTTTTCTTTTCTTTTTTTTTTTTTACATCATCAACACCAACTACCAATTCATCATTAGTAGGAACCATTAGAAAAAACAATCAGAAAAATGGATTAAAAAGAGCTTCTTCTTATTATTATTATTGTTGTTGTTGGACTTTTAAAGCTAAATACTGAAACATGTCTTTACTGTAAATTCAGCTTGTTTTCCTTTTTATATTGTCATGTAAATTCAACTTGAAGAGAGTGAAGACCCTATATCTGCATGCTAATTGGTTGATTTGCTGGGTCTATCTACAACCATCTGTTACATAAAATACAAACACACTGCTTAGACACACGCACACACACAATCAGTCTGGTCCTCTGTGAGGCTTCTTAACTACTAAGTGGTTTCACATGAAATCAAAGCAAAAATTTGCTTGTTTTCATACTTCAAAAAGAAGACAGCTGTCATGAGAAACAACTTTGTCCTGATGGTTTTGTCTGTGATTCTGTGAAATCTGACATTTTTAATTATTTAAACCTTTTAGGAGTTCACACATAGCATGTAAGGAGTGTTGCAACATCTGACAGGATGGGGAGCACATTGGACCCTCGCCACTTTTTATTGTCTGTTTTTTTTTTTTTTTTTTTCACCAAAGGGCTAGCTGAGTTTTGTCCTAGGAGAGTCTTTTAGGGTCTAATGAGGAGAGTCCCTTAATCCCACTGTTTTGTAATCAACAACTTCAGCTGTAAGTAAGACAGCTTTGGAGTTACTGGAAGTTTATCACAAGGTATTCCTCCTGCTTTACATGAAGCTAAACACATTTCCACTTTCCATTATTTTAGTGGATGTACAAACCAAAAACAAGCAAAAACATGTTTTTAATGCACTAGTAAAAAACTAGCCCAAAAGAGATGTTTTCAGATTGAAACTGGCATACAAACATTAAATTTAAGAAAACCTGTGCAATACAAACTATTTGTCCTAATCTAAGTAATTAGCTAGGGGAGTTTCATGGTGATGTCTATTAGTGAATGTTTTATCAGTTACAATACTGGTTTCCTATAAAAATGGATGAAATTCAGATAGATAAAGGCTCCATTTCAGCAGTACTTACACCCACGAAACTTTCCTTTTTTTGTTCATATGCCATTCAGTGCCTGATTTATAGAAAAGTTCATTACTAAAAACATGTTGAAAATTGACTCTTTTCTGGCTTTTGACATTAGCTCCTGATTTTGATGGATTAAAAGACATTTTCAAAAGCTAAAATCTGGTTAACAAAAAACTTGAACCAGATTTTTTGTTCTGCAAATTAGCATGTATTTAGATAGGCAGCTGAAAGAACATTTCACAGCTGAACACATTTACAGTACTTTGTAATATAAGCTACACTTGATCAGCTAGAGAAGTTTCAGAGTGATAAAAGTTAAAAGTTTTACCTTAATGCACCTATAGTATCTTGACTTCTGAAGATGCCAATATGTGTGTGTGCTGCTCATATTTGTGCAACTCATCACATCTCATCTCCGTATGATAGCAGGCTTTTTGCCCAATTTTTGTTTGTGGCTGTTACAAGGAATACTTTAAACACATTTTTGGATGGGTCCAAAAACACTTCCTTTCAAGCATACATATCAGGACATCATAAAAAAATATCTAGTTCTTACCAGGTCTTAAAATGAGGTAAATAACAACGCATAATATATTACTCTGTGTCAATTTATTTAACAAAAACTAAGCCAAAATGCAGAGGCAGTGTGTGAAAACCTAAGTATACCCCATGATTCAGTAGTTTGTAGAACCACTTTTAGCAGCAATAACTTGAAGTAACCGTTTTTCTGTATGACTTTATCAGTCTCTCAAATCATTGGGGAGGAATTTTTCACCCTGCTCAGCATTGCTTCAGTTCATTGAGGTTTGTGGGCATTGGTGCATACACAGCTCTCATAAGGCCCCCCAACAGCATTTCCATTAGGTTGAAGTCTGGACTCTGACTAGGTCATTGCTACACCATGATTCTTTTCTTTTTCAGCCATACTGTTGTAGACTTGCTGCTGTGCTTGGGATCATTGTCCTGTTGCATGATCCAGTTTTGGCCAAGTTTTAGCTGTTGGACAGGTCTCACATTTAACTCTAGAATACTTTGGTACAAATGAGTTCATGGCTGACTCAAGGTATCCAGGTCTTGTGGCTGCAAAACAAGCCCAAATCATCACCCCTCCACCACTGTGTTGACAGTTGGTATGAGGTGTTTGTGCTGATATACTGTCTGATTTTTGCCAAACGTGGCACTGTACATTATGGCCAGACATCTCCACTTTGGTCTTATCTGTCCAAAGGACATTGTCCCAGACGTCTTGTGGTTTGTTCAGATGCAGTTTTTGCCAAGCCAAGCAATGCTGCCATGTTCTTTTTAGAGAGAAAAGGCAACACTTCCAAACAAGCCATACTTGGTCAGTCGTTTTCTAATTGTACTCTCATGAACTTTGATATGCTAACTGAGGCCTGTAGAGTCTGAGATGTAGCTCTTGGGTTTTTGGCAGTTTCTCAGAGCATTGCACGATCTGATCTTGGGGTGAATTTGCTGGAACATCTACTCCTGGGAAGACTGGGAACTGTCGTGAATGTTTTCCACTTGTGAATAATGTTTCTCACTATAAAACAATGGATTTATGACCCTTCCCAGATTGATGGGGAGCAACAATTGCTTCTTTAAGATCATTGCTGATGCTTTCCACCTTGGCATTGTGTTAACTGAATGCTCCAGACCAGCAAACTGCCAAGACTTCTGCTTTTATAGAGGTGCTCACACTTGCTGATGACCAGTTAATCGAATGCATTTGATTAGCAGCACCTGGCTGCTACTTTTCCTGTGTGTTCCTATGGAATCAGTAATGGTGTATTTAGTTTTATACACACTGTTTCTGCATTTCTGGCTTGAGTTTTGTTAAATAATTAAATGTCACTGTGTAATATGTCATGTTTTGTCGTTTACCTAATTAAGAAATGCTAAAGACCAGATTATTTTTATTATAGTACAGTCCCATGGGTTTTGCTGAGAATTTGCTCAGCTAGCCCTGCAACAGACTGGCAACTGTCCAGGGTGTACCCCACCTCTCGCCCTATGGGATGGACTCCTTTCTCCAGACACATGACTTCTTTGTGAAGTACAAATCAGACTGTTTACACATATCAGGGCTTTAAAACACTTTCTGGTTGTTAAACAGGTGGTTGGTAGAAACCTGTAGATGTTAGAGGTGATGAGTTAAAATTGCCACTTTGATTTATATAACGAAAATGTACAATTCAATTAGACTTAAATAAACAAAAACTGAAACACCCCCACCCACCCTGTTCCTTTCACAGCGATCTCCACTGTTACATATGATGCTTCTTTCTCCCTTTTTTCTGTATATACTTCTTTTTACATAGTCTGTACAGTTTTAATGTACATGTGGAGTGTGTATGTCTGAGTGAGCTGCATATCACACACACAAAGACTCATCCCATCTTCCAAAGAAAAAGGTTCACTGAGCCACAAAGTGATGGTGAGTGGTTGTCTGAGTCAGTGTGTGCTTCTATGGAGCATTCACCATCCTTTGAGCTGTGTCACAGAAAAAAGTCAAACCCAAACTGGTTACAGCGAGACTCACACAGTCAGACATCAGTGTGTATGAAAATACATCCACACAATCATACGCAGACACACTTGTGCAATAACACAAGCACACACTGGAGCCTACAATATAATCTTAAGAAGGCATTAAGGAAATATCCTCAAATAAATAGAAATAAATTAAATAATATAAAAGAATGGGTTAAAAAACATAGAAATTCTGTTAAATATAGCAAAAATCTCAAATGAACACAAGAAACAACAGTACTTGCTCATAGACAAAGAGCGCATGGGATGCAAGAGATGGCTACAATGTGTAAACGATGACGGACAGGAGGACAGACATGCACACAGACAGCTAGACACATTCACAAATCATCAGTGTGCAGAAAGGCCTGGTGGAGCTGGGTGGTGGTGGTGGTTGAGGACTTTTGCTCTCTGTGGGGTGGAAGTGTTTTGGTAGAGCTGTGAGTTCTTGCTTCCCTGTCAGGGAGTATGAGCATGCAGTGCTGTGTTTGACCATTATAGACACGACACTATTGGCAGTGCTGCCCTCCTGCACGTGTTGCTCATAGAGGGCTCAGGAGGGCTGTGGTCAACAGCCAGAGTGACTGGACAGCACCAAATACTGTGGCAAAGTGGAAGGACATGAGCATTTCTTCAAGATTACCAAAGAGTGCAAAATCACTTTACATATTACAACGAAGGAGAGGTGATGACCTGCCATGGAGCCAGGGTAGGCGTCATTAGTTTACTTCCTTTGTTGGCACCAGTTCAGCCAGTAAAGACAAACTTTACATAGTGTAAGGTTTGTGTTAGAGAACATGGACACCAGAAACCACCACAGGTTACACTATTTTTTTTGCACTGTGTAACTATGTATATGTGTATGGTCTCAATGTAACTGTACTGTGATAACATAGCCACTAACCATAGTCGATGCATGAAGAATTAACATATTGGCCCATTTATACAAAAACTTGTTTACGGTGAGACGCTACAGTTTAGATGTTTTGTGTTATTTTGCTTCCATTGCTTCCATAGCTTTCAGACCAGAATACACATTTAGGTATTTATTTTACTGCACTGGAAATTTATGCAAATTATTTCATAATATAATGCATTTCTCAGTCAGATTAATTTACGTTTGAAATAATTTATTACAGGACTAGTTTTGCATGTAGGCAACACTCCCTGTAAACATAAAAAGTTGGGGAGTTTACACTTCCCCACCAGAGCTTACAGGTGGATGCTGGGGTGGTAGAGGGGTTAAAACAGCAGGGAAGCAGCAGAGGGAGGGACAGTAAATTTTCAGCTTAAAAGGTCTGCCAAATTAGAGGGTGTGTTTAGCATAATACATGAGAGTGAGGTATGTTAGTGTGCATGATGCGTAAACATACATTTTTAGAAAACTTGTGATAAAAATGTCTATGGGTCTAAGCATAAATTGTGGTTTCACCTAAAAATGAATGGAATTTTATTATAGATGGATATTTTTTCCTCATACTACATATTCACACTCCACTTCTAGAAGGTTTATTTTCTGATTAATGGAGAGATGGTTTGCTGGAGAGATAAAAAGAGATTTCTAAAGTCCCCTCAGTGTCCAATGTTTTGTGTTCTGGAATAGAGTACATGTTTTTAATAAGATAAAAATCCATATTTGACTAGACAGTAAATAACTGCCTGATTCTAAGAAATCAACTGTTTCATGATAATACACCTGTGAAAATGTTTACCCTATTCTCTTGTACTGTCTCACCTTAATACACAGGGATTTGCCTGCTCATCCTACCTGGTCTAGTATGACCCGTAGCTCATAATCCACTGTCCAATCAGTTCTCTAACTTTGTAGACAGCATTTCAGATGCAAAACATTTTATAACTAACATTACTGCATACAACAGGAAAATCTCTTTTGAGGGAATTCCAGACTTTTCAGAATCTGTGTGTATGAAATAACTTGTCAAGCTAACATTTCTAAACAGTGAGCCACATATAAAATGCTTTGGTCATTTCATACCTCAAATGTGTAAAATGTACTAACAATTGTAGCATTCAGTCTAAGTGCTGCCATAGTCAAAACACAATAAAGAGTGATCTAGTGTTCATGTTCTCTTCATCAACTGTCTAATTAGCCAGAGGGGCTGTCACTTTATCATCTTCCTTTAAAGCCACAGATTTTTTTAAGTGTGCCTGACTGCTGATAGGGCTCAAATGTTTTGTCTGACAGTACAAGTATGCCATCTTGAGGCAGGATCCCAGATAGAGCAGTAAAGAACATCTGTGCCAGGCCAGGTTATGGCAGTTGAAAACATTTTGAAGGTTGTTTGCTGCCAGTGAGAATAATGCTGCCATTCCATTCAGCCTGTTTGTGGGGTAGAAACCAGTCTGATAAAACAAAGTACTGGTGGGATGGCACAGGCTGTATTTCTTGTGAAAATCTGGTGTTCGAAGTCACTCGGTCATGTACTACTGTTGCTTTTCGTGAGACAGTATTGTACAGTGCAGAAAGTGGAATCCTTGGGAAGGACATTGGTATGCAAGTGTGTGTTGAAGCAGGGGAAACCAAAGAGAAATATGTCATATACAACAAAGAGACTGACTCTGAGGTCAGAACTCCAAGAGTGCCATTGAAATGAACATATGAATCTAATGAAATGATGAGATCCCTGCTAAATCCTTCATACCCCATGTGTATACTGTATAAATGTATGTGAAGGCACACACTGTACTATCATCCTGTGAAAACCTTGTAACACTAATATCAAACATAAATGTCAGTTAATGGACTACATCTGGAGAAATAGGAAAACAGCTGGTTCGACTGAAAATGCTGAGTGGACAAACTCAAATCAAGGCAGTTTCTGTCACTTTTAGTAAAGTAAACATGTCAGAGATGCAACATCCAGCAGCAACAAAGTGTGTGTATGATGTTCCTGTACCGGGGGATTGTGCAGGGTGGTGTGTTGGAGCAGGTTAAAGGGAGTGCAGGGGAGGCAGGGGGTAACATGGAGGTTGAGTGTGTGTAGTCAGGGGCTATAGGATTCCATCCATGAAGCTGGTGTCTAGCCGCTGGATGAGCACCCGGATGAAGGACATCTCCTTGCGGGTGTTCTCAAAGATCACCCTGGGGTCATCAGACTGGCAGCGCAGACAGTTGGGAGCCATAACCATGGCCAGGTTGTTCACATCCATCTTGGTGATAGCCACATTGGCAGGCTGGGCAAATATCTAGACACACAGGCACACACACACACACAGATTTCTATCTGTTCCCTCTATAACCCTCTATAAGGTCTTAAGTATTTACTTTAACAACAGTCTTTAAACTTTTGGGAACTGAGGAGACCAACTGCTGTAGTTTTGAAAGGCAAATCCTTCTGCACATATATGCAAAATGTGGACTGGCTTGAAATAACTAAAACATCATCTAGATGACAGCATATGTTGCCCCAAAACCTTATATATCATTCAGAAAAGTGATGCTGGCTTTGAAATGTGCGATCATTAGAGTGCCTGGACACGGAGTCAATGATTTAAACAAAAGAATTTCAGATTTTGATTGTCAGACCACAAGACAGTTTTTCACTCAGTCCATCTAAAATGAACTCTGGCCCATCACAGAACAAACTCTTTCTGGATGTTACCAGCAGCGACAGACAGTACTGAACTGTAGATGATGAAATCCCAGAATTCTTTGCAATTTTACACTGAGAAACATTAACATTAAAAGCATTGCATTATCTTAGTCTTTTAGAGAGAGGTGATCTCTTTCCCCATATTTACTTCTGTAAGACTCAGCTTCTCAGGATGCTCTTTTTATATCCAGTCCTGATAATTAACATCAACATTGTGACATGTTCCACCAGCTGTTTTTTAAGCATTACACAACTTTTCCAATATTTTGTTGCCTGTGTCCCAACATGGTGAGACATTTTGTTGGCATTATTGCTGGCAGCTGTAGCTCAGGAGGCAGAGCAGGTTATCTGGTAATAGGATGATCATTTTTGGCTCTTCCAGTCCATATGTTGAAGTGTCCTTGGACAAGAGCAAGAAGCCCAAACTGATGCATCCGTGTGAGCATGGTACATAAAAAGTGCTTAAAAACTGAATAAAGCACTTTGTGAATGTGGTTTGTAGTGTCAAAGTCCAAAAAACAGTCCATATTCAACATAACCAGATATTTTTGAAAATCTTGTACTATATTCAGTCATATGTAATCTTCACGTGATTTACAAATTGCATCAATTCAATTCAATTCAATTTTATTTATATAGTGCCAAATCACAACAACAGTCGCCTCAAGGCGCTTTATATTTTAGGGTAAAGACCCTACAATATTAAATCATCACTTTACTTTGTAATTCTCTTGCATTGTATCAGGTATCTGACACTACAGCAAAGTGAGAAAATGATTTTTTTCCCCCTAAATACGCGGAACCAACCCTGGACTGTATATCGATAATGAATACATTTATTTACAGTGTTGAGGATTTAGTATACGCTGTGCTAACCTGTGTGTCTTTGTGTTACCTGTAGAAATCGGATGAGGTAGCAAAGCACCAGTTTGTTGATGTGTGGCAGGCCCAGCACCACGCTGACAGCTGCTTCTGGGTTGTCATAGTGACTGATACACTCCTCATAAAACTCGTGAGGGATTAGCGGCTCTTCCAGCTCCCTGTACCAGAGTTTCAGCAGAGAGGCTGCAGACACAGAGGAAGACAGAAAGCACTTTTTAAGGAATGAAAATCATCTGAATATCTCATTTTACTGCAGGTGCATCATCTCTGGGCTGCAGAGACAGTGTTCAGTGGCACTCTCAAACATTGTGTATGTATACCGGGAATGTGTGGGTCCTCCAGTCCTGTGGGGATTTTCCATTGATCTACTTGCAGCTTGAGGGCATTGACTTCATCTATGTCCCCTGGTACCCTGGAGATCAAAGGTCATAGGACAGTTATACAGTTCAGGCCCTCATCCTCTCTGTGCCATACTACATAGTCCAATTCAATGAAATTCAATTCAGTTTATTTATATAGCGCCAAATCACAACAGCAGTCACCTCAAGGCGCTATATAGTGTAGAGTAAAGACCCTACAATATTAGAGAGAAAACCCCAACAATCAGACAGGAAGAAACCTCCGGCACAACCAGGCTCAGGGAAGGGCAGCCATCTGCCATGACCAGTTGGGGGTGAGCGCAAACAGAAGAGAGCAGAGGGAGACAGGACAAAAGATACACAGTTGTTGTGTATAAAGATAAAAGGAGTGTGAGGACCAGAAACACCAGGGTGTACAACAGCTTCATCTTACTGACAGACTGCTAAATGCAAATACAGCACCACTGGTCTCCTCTTTCAGATTTTATGCTTCTATTGCACTACATACATCATGTTCCAATCCAATCCAATTTTATTTACAGAGCACTTCTTAAAAACAAGAGTTTGACAAAGTGCTGTACAAGGCACCAAAACACCACACAGCAAATCAATAAAACAATAATAAATAAAAGGCAAGAACGCACCACTCTCATTCTGAGTTAAAAACCAAGGAATAAAAATGAGTTTTAACACGTGTTTTAAAAACAGGCAATGAGGGGGCCATCCTAATGTGGGCAGGGAGATCATTCCACAGTTTGGTGGTGATAGCTGAAAAAACTTGATTGCCCCTGGTTTTCAGTCAGTTTTTGGGACTGTCAAGAGCAGCTGGTCCATAGACCTCAGCACCCTTCAGGGAACATATGGAGTCAGCAGCTCAGATACGGTGGTGCTATCCATTAAAGGTTTTAAAAACAAATAATAAAAATCTTAAAATTCAATTCAATTCAATTCAATTCAATTTTATTTATATAGCACCAAATCACAACAACAGTTGCCTCAAGGCGCTTTATATTTTAGGGTAAAGACCCTACAATATTGGACAGAAAACCCCAACAGTCAGACGACCCCCTATGAGCAAGCACTTGGCAACAGTGGGAAGGAAAAACTCCCTTTTAACAGGAAGAAATCTCCGGCATAACCAGGCTCAGGGAGGGGCAGCCATCTGCCGCGTCCGGTTGGTGGTGAGGGGAAACAGAAGAGAGCAGAGAGAGACAGGACAAAAGACACACTATGAGAGAGAGCCAGAGTTTAATAATAACTAAAGATTAAATGCAAGTGGTGTATGAACACATGGAGAGTGAAATGGATCCTAAAACGAATGGGGACCTAGTGGAGGGAGGCCAGGACAGAGGAAATGTGCTCACGTTTGCGAGTACCCGTTAAAAGACGAGCCGCAGCATTTTGGACCAACTGCAGGCGAGCGAGGGACGCATTGCTGAGGCCATCAATGTTGTCTACTTTTTAATCCATTACATTTATCTGACAGCAGTAGTTACCTACTTCGTAAGATATACTGTATAATGGTCTTACAGAGCTCTACTAAATCAACATGAAAATTATAATCGGTACCATTTTGATATGTAATAGATGGGCTCCACCATCATCAATTACAACAACAAACTGTTACTTTTATATTAATGCATGAATAAGTTAATAATAATAATAAATAAATTTAATGATGTAACAGAGGCTGTGTTTCCTACAGTCAGTATTTACACTTTCACTGCAAGGGCTTTCCTTTTAATGTGTTTTTTTGTGTGTAAATGGACTGGTACTTATATAGCGCTTTTCTACTCAGTTTCTGTGTACTCAAAGCGCTTTACACTACAGGCCACATTCACCCAGTCACACATACATTCATACAGGACTTTTATCTA
>VUQI01030250.1:5914-20279 GCA_015106735.1 Paratilapia polleni | reverse complement strand
TTGTCTTTTTTTGTTTGTTTTTTTTTTTTTTTCAGAGAAGCAGAAGGAAAATGTAGGTGTACGTTGTACTGGATTGGACATTTATTCAAATTAACGCACACTTAATAAGACAGTAGCTCATTTGCCTATTTAAAAATAAAATCTCATGCATCTTGCATTACAAAAAATAACTGTCTTGACATAAGTAACTAACTGGGGAAGTTTTATGGTTTTATGACTATTAAATAAAATTTTCATCTGCAAATTGTGTTTTCCAAAATAATGCATTGGATTTTAAAATGGATAATTATTACTTTTTCCTAAAAATATATATATTATTCATCATATTCTAAACAAGAAATCTTCATTTCAGCAGCACTTATAGCCAACAAAATTTCCAGACTTATTCCTGTCTACAGTATACTGTAAAAACATGGCAAAAATTGACTTATTCTGGCTGTCGACAGTATTTTCTGATTTATGCGGTGCTCGAAAGATTTCCAAAATCCCCTCTGTGAAAAACTTTGACTTTAATATGTTAGATTTGTTCTTAAAAAGTATGATAATTAGCGCATATTTAACCAGATAATGACTCATTTGCTTATTTCAACACAACATTTTAGAAACTTGGTATAAAAACCTAATTTAAGTAATTAACTGGGATTCATAATGATATCTGGTAGCTATTTCACCTGTTGTGTGAAATATTGTGATTTACCATACTGTGGTTCCTCACTGATATGTTCCCGTGAGACCAAAAAAGTAACTGGCAAGCTCATGCTGAGTGTTAAACCTTTTATTAGGAGGGAAAAAAAACATGGTGGGGGTAGGGAGAGGATACTGTACGGATGCACTGGATACATTATGATGCATTATGCTGTTTGTTTTTCATGAGATTAAGCCCATTACCTCTAACTCTTGTTGTTGCATGCTGCAATATGTAGTGAATTTAGTGTTCTTGCATTTTACTCTGTGTGGATCACAATACAGTCATTTTTTTCAGATTCTGTTCTTTTTAGTTTCTGTTTGTCTCCCGATAGCAATTGCTTGCATGCAGGAACAGCATGTCTTATTTGTATTAGATAGTGATCTTGAATAGAGTCTGTTCTATTCGTTCATATTCTATATGGAAAGTGGTAAGCTGTGCTGACAGGTTCAATTAGTGCTGGCTGAAGATGACATCTTTAAGTAACTTCATGAGGGGAAAGAAGAAAGGGGGGGGAAAGACACAACCGCTGTAAAACAGCTATGGGAAGACGAATCAAAAAGGAAAAAAAATCTTCTGAATGATGCATTACCTTGTTTAATGCTATCTCTGGTTGGCTATAAACAGAAGACTTTTCCCTGTATGTTGTTTGTACATTTTTTTCCCTTTGCACTCCTTTAGAAACAACATAGAGAGAGCAGGAAATGTGATGTGAAACTGATAGTTGGAACCTGTGGTGAAGAATCAACCGATTTATCTGTGAACTCTGCAGAAAAGGCTCTTGTAACATTGTCAGTCTCGTTCTCAGGATGGACAACTGCTGCAAAGGTACCAAAAAAATCATCTCAGTTTGCACAGACCCTGTGATTTCATAAACTTGTCCACCTGGGTGATTGTAATCCTCTATAGATTGTTTAGCAGAATTAACAAAGTAGGAATCATTCCCATTCAGTTTCTGCATGTACCAAGCACTCAAGCAAGATTTAAAAATCACATACATATCCTGTTTCTTCCGGCTCTTAGGTTACCTGCCTTGTCAGCCCTTTAGTTCAACAGTATTTATGCTGAGCATATAGTTTCTTTCCTAATGGAGTTTGTTTTTAATAGCCCTCTATAGTTTCTTGTATCCCTTGTACTCGCAGTGGAATTAAATTACAGGTATTTCAAGATAGGATTGCAAGTTTTTGCCACACGCATTAATGATAAATAATTACACAAGCAGTTATGTTGAGACTGTGGCAGATTTTCAGCATTTTCACATGCCTGGTCAGTGTCATAAGTGATTCAAAAACCATTATATAGCCACAAATTAGACTTTTAATAAAACTGCTTTAGTGGTTGTGAAATAAATTCTTGCATGATTCAGGTGAGGCTGGCGGTTTAATCAGAGAGGATCCACTGTGATCTGAACAGGTCCTTTGGGGTTTGGGGTAGAAAAGTGTCTCCTAGTGCTTTCATTTCTTATCTCAGAGCTGGTGGATGCATCTGCCAGCCCACATTTAGCATTCAGACTTTGTCCCAGGCTCAGATAGCCAACCATGTGTAAACAAAATTTGGGACGCTGACGTGATTGATGGAGAGATAACTTCTTCAGCTGTAAATGACAACTGATATGTCCTTTTCTGCATAGCCTTCTAGTTTTTAGTTTTCAGAAATGTAGCAAAGGGGTATTAAAATGCAAATGTTTTGGATATTCTTGGTGTGGTAAGCTGTTACAAGAGAGGTATACACTATGTTCAAACAATAGTGGACAATTAAATAGAAAATTAAGAGGCGTTTCATATCTCAAAAATTCGAGTTTTGAATTCGATGGCTGTGGGAGAAGTCTTTGTTGAGGAGATTTGTTTTTCAGGCAGTCTTTGAAAATGAGTGTGAATCCCAGTGAGTAAAGAAGCATATGTAGTCTTGAGTAATCAATTATTAATCAGTAACATAAGAAATAATTTCAAACTCCAGTGCTCAAATAAGTCTTTCAAATGCTGGTGAATAAGCAGTAAAGCTCTTGAGGTGCTCATTCTGTGCCAGAGTGTGGCTTGGATGTGTGCCAAGACATGGACTGCATAGTTACACTTTCTATCGAGTTGTGAGGACATGTAAGAAGAACATTTTTAGGCAGGCAATGCATTTCATAGATTGACTGTGTGTGTATATATCTATCTATCTATCTATCTATATCTATATCTATATATATAGATATATATATATCTATATCTATATCTATATATATCTATATCTATATCTATATCTATATATATCTATCTATATATCTATATAGATATAGATATAATATATTATATATAAGAAGAAGAAAAGGTAAAGTGAAGAATGAAGAATGAGTTGGGGAAAAGCAAATCTGAGAGCTAAATAACTGAATTGACACATTTATTGAAATTAAATAATAACAATACACACACTTGCTTTTCCCCTTTTTGCAGCATTTTTTTTCACTTCAGTTAAGCAAATATTGTGATAGTTTGATGTTAATTGTCTTGCAGTGTATCGGGTATTGCAGAATCACTGCATTGTGATACTATCGTTATCATGGGCAACATATCATAGTGGTATTGTATTGTGAATTACTTTGATTCCCAGTCCTAAAATAAATAAATAAATAATCTTGCATTTCTGTTTTTGAAGCTTTGGTTTTTATTATTTTATTTGTTTCATTATATTGCAGATCCAGCTCTTGGAACCAAGCCTATTAATAGTCATAGGTGTTAGGCTCTTCAGTCAGATCAATAGATACTGAAGTACTTGATAAATGTTCTTTCAGATAGTTGATTTTGGTCATTACGGTTGATCAGTGTTGTCATTGGTGTTTTTATATTGCTTTCTGTATGGGTTATAGAGGCTGTGTCTCGGCTTCTTTGTTGTAATTTGCTACCTAAGAAAACCTTAGTTGCCCTTCCTAAGCCCCCTCTATGGAGCCTGTAGACTGGAGATTGACAGGTTCATAAATAGTTCACCCCAAGCCACTGTAACAGCTTTAGCATGTGTTTTGGGACCACACGGCTGGAAATAATAGCATAATGGAGAAAGCTGCTTCTTGTGGCTGGCGATGTCCACTCGTTTACCCGGCGATCTGCTGAACAATCAGTGTGCCAAACCAAATTTACGAGCACATGGACTCTATCTCTCCAGCAAAGCCCCCTCTAATGAAATACCCCTACTAGATTAATGTCTACACAGGGATAATTTGCATTCAGACTCACCTATAAATTTCAGGCAATGGCCAAAGAGAATTTGAAACCTGCACTCAAAATCAACTGCAGGCTGCCTTTATGTGTAATAGACTGTCCCTCCTTGCATCTCAGTGTGACTGCAGTCTTTCTGAAAGAAAGCCAGCCACTGCTGACCTCTGGTTCCCTCAGTCAGGCCTAATAAGACACAGTTAAGGTTGTTAAGGTTGTTTTGTGTCCTTCGATGTTGCTAGTTGTCCCATAAGAAAGGCTAATTATGGCTTTAATGAGCACTCTTACCTCATGGGATTACTGGTAAAGGCTACACCATACAGCTTAGTATAGTGAGACAACCATACATGTATTTGTTTTGAACACCAAATTCAGCCTGATTTAACTTTAGCAAGTTAAGTCTTGATATGAATTCCTGTGACATTTGACAGTAATGATGTTTCAGAATTTCATAACATGGACAAGATAAGGTTGGTGTATCTTTATTTGAGTCATCTGTTTCAAAAACCACAATCTTTGGATTGTGATAACGCATTGATTCAATGAATGAAATAAGTGAAAACAAGTATGTGTGAAAGCAGAGCTCTGCGTCTCATTTGCCTTCTGCCTGAATGATCTGTAAATGAATGCATCTGTGTGCAGCTAAGGTTGAGGCTTAAGTAAACATGCTTGTATGGTTAAAATGGTAGATTCATATAAGCCTAATTTTCTTACTTTGTATTTAGTTTTGCTAGGCAACATGATGACATTATAATATATCATGTATAATTCAGCTTCTGTGGCTATAAAGGAGATGTTATTGGCTTGAAACTAAAATAACAGGACACTTTTATAAGGTGCTAGGTGCATAAGTGCTAAAAACAGGTCATTTTAGCCTGTTGCTAGGTGGTTGCTAGGCAACATGATGATATCATAATATCTGATATAGATAAGAACCTTCCAGGCCTGAGATGTATTTGTGTGCCACGTTTGGTTGCTCAACTCCTGATTGTGTCGAAGGAGTTGGCGGATAGAGAAACAAACACACAGACAGAGATTTTGTGGATTATAGTAAGTTATGGTATCATACTGTATGATGTAATAGAGCAGGGTGCTCTTGATTTACAAGTAACACATTGCCGTGGAAAGATCTGTTTTTTCTGTGTTCTCCAACAAAAATAGCTTTTTGTGAGACATCTATAATGTTACGTATAATAAAATTATACTAAAATATTCTCAGTTTTTCCATTTTGTTTTGCTTTGTGAGAAAGATTCATTGAAGATAAATTGTTCTCTTTTCTATTTATTCCCTCAAGTTTTTGCTTACTTTATTATTACAAACTGTGATCAGCACTAAAGCAGCACACTTGTAACGGCCACAAGGCCACAGTATAGTTGCCTGTTCATTCTTTATTTCTTCACAGTCGAACCAATTATCCGCCTCACAGCTGTCAAAACCAGCTGATGCAGCAGCTGAATCGAAGGCAATTTGTAGCATAGTACCTGTGGAGAGCTGTTTGAAATGCTGCCACTAGTTTTCTGCCAAGTGGGAGTGTGGGGTGTGTGTGTGTGTGTGTGTGTGAATAGCTGACAAGGTGGAGGCTGAGTCAACAGTTAAACACAGATGAGGAGCTACTGCTTACACACACCCTTCTTAGTCACCATGGATAGATGTCAACACAGACCTCCTTACAGCTGGCTGAAATTTCTGTTGTGAGTACCTAGCTAGTATGTGTATTTAAGTTTGCTGATAGTTACTTGCTGGTTTAACAGCTGATTTAATGGCTCAATTGCTTCCACTCAGGTGTTGGGCTACAGTCTGTGTTTCAATGCTTGCAGATAGAGCGCACTTCTTTTCTTGTTCTTTATAACCCTGGACTTTGCAGGAGACTCTGAGGGCTCATCCAAATCCAAGCAATATGTTCAGGAATGCACCCCAAGTAAGAGTGAGATTCCCCTGTATCCAGCTCTCTGTGTTAGGTCAGGTGTTTAAAACCCCTTGGATTCAAAGTAGGAGAAAAAGACAGTGTGCCTTTTTAACCTGAACAAAGTGCTTTAAATACCTGGAAAACAAAAGTCAGATATTATTTAGATGCTATTGAAAATTTGCTGATTATATTTATGTTTAAAATGCAACCCCCAAAAAGTTGGGAGGCTGTTTAAAATGCAAAGAAAAACCAAATTCAATTTTAATTTGCAAATCATTTAAAGCCTACGGCTCAGTTTCCCCAGACATGAATTATGACTAGTCATAATCATAAACCTTCTTCAGGTGATTAAATTTATTGTTTATTCTTTGAGTCTGGGACTAGATTTAATCCATGTCTGGTAAACCTGCTGATTATGTTATTGTAAACAGGTGCAAAGACAACATATCAGGGGTCTAAAGTGAAAAATTAAACTAATTTTGAATTTGATGCCAGCAAACTGTTTTCAGGCACAACAGTGTTAGTTTAATTACAATATTTACATGATTAGTTATAAAAAGAGTGTCCCGGAGGGCTCATCCTTAGACTAAATATGGGAAAGAGTTCAAGATTCTGTGGAAGACCGTGGGTGCAAAGAGTTCAACAATTTAAGACTAAAGTAAAATTGCAAAGAATTTGGGGATTCCCTTAAAAGAGGCAGAGAATCCAGAGAAATCTCTGTAAGCAGTGGACAAAGCCAAAACTAATAATGAATGGCTGTGCTCTTTGGGCCCTCAGGCAGTACTGCATTGAAAACAGACATTATTCTGTAGTGGAAATTTGTTGCTGCATCCACAAATAATGTAGTTTAAAATTCTACCATGCAATGAAAAAAAACATAAACGATGACTGCAGCCTCCTTTGAGCCAGAGCTCAACTGTCCTGTAGTCTTACAAAACAAAATTTTAAATTCTCTTTTGAAATTATGGACACTTCTAGGCTTATGCTGCCCCCTGCAGTTCCAGAAGAATTGCAGCCTTGGTACATATGCTGGCCACGGTACCTACAGTAGTTTTAAAAAAAAAAAAAAAAAAAATAATAGTAAACATCGTCTCGTTTTCAGAATTTTGATATTGAAAAGTACTGTAAGCATCGGTTCTGGTGACATTCCTGGTGGTATGGAGGTGCATTAGTGCACATGCAGTGGGTAACTTGCACATCTGTGAGGCCTCATTAGTTCTGAAAATAGCTGCAGTTCTGAAACAAGATTCAGGGAAGACCTTGCTTATTTCAGCAAGGCAGTACCAGACCACATACTGCACATATTTCAACAGGTTGCCTCCTTAGTAAAGAAAGTCTTTGTGCTAAACTAGCCTGCCTGAAGTCCAGGTCTGTCACCCACTGAAAACATTTTGCTCATTGTGAAACAAAAAATTGGCAACTGAAATCCTGAGCACTTTGATATGTTGTCTTTATCCTATTTTGAATTAAATCTAGGCTTTAATGATTTGCAAATTATTTCATTCTGCTTTGATTCACAATTTTTTGAAATGGGATTGTAATAGAAACAAATTTAGCAATGTATTCTATATTCTTCACCTTGAAAACAGTAATGATGTCCATTTCCTCTGCCCGTGTATTTCATGTTCCTTGTCTGCATAATGCAGTGACTGATACTCCAGTGTCAGAGTAGGTGATAAGAAATTAAAGTGGGCGAAAGAAGGAAGCTGCTTTGAGCAGTTTTCATGTACAAGTGTGTGTGCGTGTACAAATGTGTGTTTGTGAAGGATTGCCACCCTGCTTTTATGCAGGAGCTGACAGCCTGTGGGGGTCATGCACCAGTAACTCCTTAGAGATACATAATTTGACAGTACCATGAGAAACAAACCACTACAGAGAACTGGACTCATTAGATCTGCTTAGCCAGACACATTTGTGCTTTTAATTAGCTGCTGATTAATACAGATCATTTAGGTTTCAGTAATATGGACACGAGAAGTATGTATTGCACTTCGGAGTCTAACACTTGATGAATGCCCTTAATTTATGTACTTGACTGGGGGGGGCTTAAAGGGAAGCAGAAATAAAGACACATAAGCAAACATCTTACCAGCAAACAAACACTGAAATGTTGCTTCTTGACTGCAGTCTTCTCTTTAAAAGAAACACATCTTATAAAATATTGACAATAAATATGAAATACTGTGTAAAAACGTCAAGCTTCGGTGTTCCTCTGAGGAACCTGTCAGTGTGAGTGAGCTGTTATAGTCGACCACAGGTTCAAGTCATTGATCATTTGGTGACATTGTTGTGAATGGAGGCAAGAACCACAAAATTGCAAGAAGGGCTGTTGTGTTTTCAGTAGAAAGTTTTGTAAATTTAGTGTAACTTTGGATGTGATATATTCTTTTTCATCACAGCTTGAAGGGGTTTGTTCACAAAAGCTTGAAGCGTTTCATGGCTGCCACGCTTGCTGCTGAATTACACAGTATATTCAGTAAACCCAGTAACTGTTTGGGTAAGTTTGGGAAATAACTTTGGTCTAAGCAGTTCAGTTAAGGACTGAAAGGTTCATAATGGAATTCCGACTCTTAGCCTTGTCAAGCATGGTCAGAGGTGAGGTTAGGGCTGCGTGTCCTGATTTTTAAAGTTGACGGATGGTAAAAAATGTGTGCAGGACATAAAGTACGCTAAGAGAATAATAATACAGATATATAGTACAGCAATGTTTGCATGCAGTATTAAATATAATATCCAGTGCAGTAGTCTTATTTGGAATGTCATCAATCATACACTTTGGAAAAAAAACTGTAATTATTTCTGATATTTCTTTTAAATTAAAGAAAGGAAATAGGCACACATGTTTTTCTTTATTGGCCCAGCGGGTTTTTTTTTTTTCAGGGTGGAAAAGTGATGAAGTGCTAGAAGCCATTTCTTCAAGACCTAACCCTACTGAATATTTTACTGTGAAAAAACAAATAATGGGTTTATAATTACATTGGAGCAGGTCTTTCCTGAAAGAGGTGAGGAAAGTAAAACAGCTTTAGGGAAAAGTGCCCAAGCTTTAATGATACATGATAATGTAAAGAAAATACTATATCTAGAATAAGCCATGCATGGTGTAAAAACATGGATTCATGGGATGCAAGATGCGTGAATCAGTGCAGCTACAGTATATGGTGTACGGTAGATGATGTTCCAGTTTATTTGACGCTAAGCAGGGAGCTATGATTAAATGAGCAGACTAATGCATTTCTGCAGTCGTGTCCAGTTGCACTTACTCTTGCAGAAAGGCAGGTTGATAAACTCTGAGTCAGCGTTCTTTGCGCTCGGTGTGCCCTCTCTGATCATTTCCTCCCTCACAACAGGAAACAGACTGTGCTCAGTGCAACAGAGTCTGCATCTGATCCAAAGGAAAAAAGGGTATAAATATGTACCATCAACATGCAGTGAGGTGAAGGGCAGGTGGAAGTCACAGAGATGGCAGTAAATGCAGCACTGATTCTGGGGTGAAAACCGAATTCTGCCACTTGAGATTTCACTTCTCTCTGGGCCACTATTGGAGAAACCAGTCTCACAGCTTGATGAGGCCTTCCTGTGGAATGATACTTCCAATGGGATTTGGCATTTCATGCATTATTTAAAAGGCTTTGGGAATGCACCTGAATGTAGCTGGTGTTTCTGCGCAATGCAGAGGAAAAACTGGGATTCTTACTTTTGTTCATGTATCCATCATCATTAGGACGATAGTTTCCACTTGGATAAGGCGATTAAAAAGTGTATTTCATTTTTATTTCCATTACCACGCAAATTAGCTTTGAGAATCTGAGTGAATTAATACTCCATCAATATTCTTGTCTCATATAATTCTACATTCTGAAAGAGCTTTGTCTTAACTTACTATTTTCCATAGCTATTTCAAAAAATATAATTTGATTTAAATTCAGTAAGTACAATTCCTGATCGAGTTCTAATGACTCTGTTTCGCCCAAAGAGGCAGGGCCTGCAAATTGCAGTAAAGCAGATGTTACAATGTATTATATGCTGGTGAAAATATCCTCAGCAGCAAGTGCTCAGTTTGATTCCAGCAGGATCTTTACTGCATGTCATCACCCTGTCTGCCTGTCTCTACTATGACTAATTAAGGCAAAAAATGTCTTGAAATGGATGTACCTGTCACTTACAGCCTTAAAATGGCTTTAATTGGTATTTCTATCATGTCAGTGGAAAAACAGTGTAACCACTAGAGAACGTTATGGTGTTTAGGTAACTTCATCGTTTTGAATCACTCTTACAGCCAGTACGTGTTTTTCAGCTGTTGCAGGCAGCTCTAAAACCCACTGAGCACTACCTGCTCAGGACCAAATGGCAGACAGAAGAAGGGACGAGATGGTGAGCATAGTGAATTATCCAGCTGTTAAAGAGGGAAGTATTTCCCTCAGAGATTAAAAGAGATCATAGTACAGACTGGATTTCAGACTGACATTCACCAAGTGGCTAGAAACATGACTCCATGAATGCTAATTTTTGTTGCTCTGTAACAGCTGGATTGGTAAATAAGCAGCTGCTTCCTAGCAGTTTTCCATATTAAATTAAAAGTTGACAATATGACCACTTGTGTTCACAGCATTTATGCCACTGCCCTTATGGAACCAAGAAGTTAGTGACTCAGAAATCGGGAGGCAGAAAGTGAGGCTCTATAGGAATACAAATGACTGATGATACATGGCACTGTATGAAATGTAGCAGAATGTCCATTTGTCATCTGTACAAGGGTGACAATTTTACAGGACCAGGACCATAAGAATAGTACAGGCCTCACACAAGTCAGTATTTGTGCAGGTGAAGTAGTAGTAATGGTAGTAGTACTAGTAGTATGAGTGGTAGTAGTCATTCTGTAGGATGAAGGAGCTGTCCAGGGTACTGACTACTTCTTGTGTGTTGTGGCTTGCTCTGAGGATGTTTGGTTTGATGTCTAAGTGGGCAGATGTTTAATAGACGGGTATATCATTTAAAGATTCAAAGATTTGTGAAATATGGTTTTGGTCTGATCATTTTTTTCAGTGATGCATTGTATACACAGCAATCAATAGCTCCAGTAATTGTATCTGGACTGCAGTATGTGTGTCAATGAATCTCATCCCACCACTGCATTATATTGACTCAGCTCTAGTTCTTACCTCAGCCTATTTCCACAGTCGAAATGGGATTTGCTCTAATGAAAACACCAACGGTATCAGGTTTGCTCTCTGCTTTATGGAAATAATTAAAAGATTTTTGGATGTCTTTGCTGAAAGATTGCTGACAGTCTTAAGGAGATGTTTAGGGGAGATGTAGATATTCTGAAATGAGAAGAATGCCACACGGCCAACACGCAGGTAAACAAACAAGTAAAATAACTTAGCGATGAGGATTTCAAAAATCACCAATGAAGAACTGTCATGCAACTATTATGCAATGCAGAGAATCATCAACAATAAGACTGAACAGTACAACCCTTCCAGGAAGAGCCTTTATAACTACAGTACTGTAGCTACAAATGCTAACAGTACTAACAGTACTGTCTCTTCACCTCATTGTTTTCTTCATGTGAAAAGTGAGAAGTGGAGACAAGGTGGCTCATAAATTTACCCTGATGCAGCCATGCAGTCGCTTTATTGCCCCTTAGTGCTTTGGTTCATAGTACAGACTACATTTTATTTCTGTGGTGTGAAGAGTACTGCTCTTGCTGTTGCAGTGCCATTTACTGCAGGCAATTCCTTAAAGGAGCCCATGAAACGGCAGGGTTAAATGTTCACAGGTATGTCCGACAAAATATCCCTTTTTATCCAAGCAGAGGGACCGCTGCCTTTGAACCATCTCAGCGCTATTAACTCAATACTTTGTACTCAGTACTTTTCTTCCACTTATCCAATTCAGGGTCACAGGGAGGCTGGAGCCTGTCCCAGCTGTCAAAGGGTGAAAGGTGGGGTACAGGTTTATCACCAGTTTATGGCAGGGCATACATTAAACACATAACGGTGTTTAATGTGTCCCACCTAAACACTCGGCCCATTGATGTCTTTACTAACAGAGGTGTCTGTAGGACATTTGAGAAAGAGATGTTGTAACAGTTAAGATTAGCCATTCAATGAGTGAATGTGAACACAGGAAAAAGAAAAATTCAGTGACATACACTTATTCAGGGGATTACTTGACAGCTATGGCAGAAGAAGGGGGAGATTACTTCATCAGTGCAGCTCACTGCAGGGATGCTATTGGTACGTTAGCCCAAGTTTGTGGGGAAATACACAGTTCAACTGAGCATCCAATTACTTTTTATGAAGAGAGGATATTTTGTGTTGGTGTAAATAGCAGATGTGTAAATAAAGGTTGAGGAGTAGCTTTTATTTGTAATGATATGCTAATTTAGCCATGTGCTCATGTTGTCTATGCTAATCAGCTGTTGGTGGTTGAGTACCTGATTGAAGCTGGCAGTCTGTAGATTGTTCAGGGAAAGAGTAAAGTATAAATGAAATATGACAACAATAAAGTAACTTCTTCCTGCATATTCTAATCTTGATGAGGTGATCATGTCTGCTTTTTTTTTTTTTCTTCTCCTTACTAAAAACACCAATGATCCATAGCGCTGCTGTCATGGAGATGATGCCAGAGGCATCAGTCAGAATAAATTCTTAATTAATCCAAAATCCTCCTTTTGATTGTTTGCTGATTTTCTTAACCTGGTAATCTTTTAACCAGAATTTTAAGCCTGATGATGGATTTCTTGTAGAGATGCACCTTGGGAGTTGTAGCTGTTATAGCCACAATCTTGTAGTTACATATTTTTATCTGGGAATTACCTATTTTGTTACACAGTCCAAGAGGAAAATTTCATGCCCATCTAAGGGCTAAGTGCTTTGCTATGAGTTACCGTAAAATTGTGTATTAAAAAATGACTCTGATCTTTGCTACCAAATCACATACTTTGCTGCTTTATATGAGAACAAGCAGCTAAAAGCAATTTGACTCAGTATCTTGTGATTATTAACACTTGTGATTTTCCTGCTGTCACATGTCTGTCTGTCTGTGGTGGATTTAGTCTCTCTTGTTTCCCCTCATACCTTAAGGGGGCAAAATGTTAGAAACTCTGCTCAATCCAGTATAGAGCAAGCAGCCACTGTATGGTCTCAAAAACAACCATAGAATTTAATAAACAACTAAGTACAAAAAGAAAGTATTTTTTTGTCTGCAAGGTCAAAGTACTGGATTCAATGGACACATTTTTGACACGCTCAGTGGAATATTTATGTATACTTTTGTAAATGTCACACCTTAAGGTGTAGCTGGAATATAAATTGTGTCCATTTCTCAGGAGACCAGATTGATTTGTTGAAAAGTGTAGCACCTGTCAGTGCCAGATAGCTGCACTTCATTGTAATAATGTAGCTGCTGAATCAAAGGGTGGTGGTTAGTGAGGCGTTTTATATGACTTTACGCTGCAGCATCCTTGTTTCTAACTGCTTAACAAAAATCAGTGAACCAGTATTTCTTTTATTTGTTTTTCAGATCTGAATGTGACTCCTCCAGAATGGTCAGGTATGTCCACCTGTTTTGATAATCTATTATCTGCTCAGGATAGTACATCTGCCTTTTACTTCTCTCTTTTAAAACAAAGCCTGTGCCTTTTGGGGAACTGTCCTATTACTATAGAAAATACTTTGGTAAAGACACTGTCCTACATAGGTCTTTTGGTTTGAGTGAAAAAACGAGTAACCAAGGATCATGGTGCTAGTCAGGGGAAGTGGCTCATCTCTGTGTGAGGGCCTGAGGTAGGCCTGATATGGTGCCTCTTATTGGTGTTTGTGGATATTATAGTGTGGAGGAAATAATGAGATTTTATGTCCAGTCCAGTCCAAGGTCACATTCTTCTGTTGATAGTTGTTGGCTGTGCGAACTTCGATAGCTGGAGATTTATAGGTTTGTCTCTCCTGACAGAGTTAAGTTGTGGGTTGATTTAAAACTGCAATGTGAGTCCGTCATCGCTGTGAACACAGCCAAGGGAATATGGCTTGGATGCAGAGAGTAGATGGGCTTCTCTTGCTGGTAAACACACTCCTTATCTGCAGTTTCTCTCTTTAGGGATGCCTCGCTGCAGGATCCAAACAGCCTCTCCCTCTGCCTCTGTAGTGCTGTATATCAAGGACCCAACAGTGTCTAGAAAAGTTGAAAAGAGTGTAGCGGAGCCTGTCCCGTGTTTTGATAAAAAAATTTTCTAGGCTACATCGGTTCTTTCCCTATGTGCTACGCTGTCTGCACTCCCAGGCCACTTCTCTTCTGCTCTAAATGTCCCATTACAAATCTGAAGCAAATTCGGAGGACCACAGCCTGGAGATGTGTGCCAGTCTTTGTCTTTTTACAGTCCCAGGCTATGTGTGTGATTCTGTGTGTGCATGCGAGTCAGAGACATGTGTATGTGAAGTTTGTTTCCCACTCTGGTTAAATCAGCCCAGAAAAGCGGGTTATATGAAAATTTTATGTGTTCTGTATAAATTTAGATAAACCCAAACATTTATGTGTAATATTTTCTGTGATTTCTTTTTTTTTTTTTTTTTGATGGTTGA
>VUQI01030248.1:0-15128 GCA_015106735.1 Paratilapia polleni | reverse complement strand
GTGTTTGTAGTATTCCCAGAATATTTTAATTTATTTAATAAAATATTGTATATATATATATATATATATATATATATATATATACGTATATGTGTGTGTGTGTGTGTGTGTGTGTATATATACACACACACACACACACACACACACACACATATATATATATATATATATACGTATAGATAGATAGATAGATAGATCAAAACATTGTATGTATTTTGGCACACCTCTTTGACTCTGCTTAACAAATAACTGTCTATGATTTACACAATGGAAGGCCCTGAAGACAGAGAGAAAACACATAAAAACAAATAAAAGTTTCCTCTCAATTTCTTTCCAATTTCCTTCAAGGAATATATACACAATTCCGTGCAATGTTTAGCTTTAAAGCCAAACTGGTTATAAGTGGAATTATTAAACATATTTAACCTATCGAGTCAAATTCTTTCTAAAACGTTTGGACAAACTAATGAGAATTAAAATCTACTCAGAATGACAAATGTGACCTTTACCTTGACCTTTAGCACAATTTGGGTGAAGACCCATTATGTGATCATCGTGTGTAAGTTTGATTAAATTCTGACCTGTAGGAGTAGTGATTCTTGTTAACTGTGAATGAACGGACTAGGCCTGTAGCTATATGAAAGCTATAGGCCTATATAATTATTAGGACTGCCTACCTTGCCGGCTTTATCCCTCTAGCAACAAGCCATGGATCATGCAGCCAGTAAAACAAACGGAAAGCAAAGAAGCTAGCCTAATACTGGCATGTTTGAGATGTTCAGCAAAAATACAATATGATCTAACCCACATGTTGTTACTTACTAGCTTCTCAGCCCTAATGGCTTGTTAATTTTTACAAATAAGAGAGACAGTATATTTACATCTTCATCTCTAGGCAAATGAATATTACTTAGCTATTATTTATAGGCTATAATAGTTTCCTTTATGAGGGATGTCCAGTCCAGTTTTTCAATTTTTCCATCATATCTGTTTCTTATTAACACAGGAATATATCCCTCATTTACAGACGTAGAAACAGGCACATAATCAGATGTTACGTCCCCATACAAAATACTCACACACTTCAAAGCAGCATGTGCATCAACTGTACTAATACAACGATCCAACTATGACATGACAAGTAAAACTTTCTGAAGGTAAAAGTACTTTGCTTGACAGTATAAGGTGTCTTGACAGAACTGAGCCATATAATCAGCAAATAATGAATTCCTATCTAAAATATCTGCATTCATCTCACCAGTGACAAATACACTAGAAGTGTTGTTTTGAATAAACTAATTAATGAAAGCAAGCTTCTTCAAATATTCATCCGCATTCTATGACCATTCATAGGGTTTATATACATTTGGGATAACAAATACATTTAGAGGCAGCACAGTGGTACGGTGGTTTGCACTGCTGCTTCACAGCAAGAGGGTCCTAGGTTCTAATCCACAGCCAGCTGGAGTCCTTCTGTGTGGAGTTTGCATGTTCTCCTTGTATTCCCTGGGTACTCTGGCTTCCTCCCACATCCCTGTTGGGTTAATTGGTGAGAAGGTGAATGGTGTGAACACTACCATGAATGGTTGTCTGTCTCTATGTATTAGCTCTACAACAGACTGTCAACCTGTCCAGGGTGTACCCCTTTGTATTAAAAGAGTTCAAATTTTCAAGATCTTGCTTTGCTAAAAATGTATCTAGTAGACATAGTATGTCACAGTTCTCCAGAAGCTTGTGCACAACAATGCAGTGAGTATTATCCACTACGCTCTGGCCCAAATGCAGGCCACGACAGCTGCATGACAAAACACAAATTATCATTCAGAGACACTAGTGAGTGTCCATAGCACCAGCAGGTACAGACCTTACTCCAGAAGATGCAGTGTTTGACCCGATAACTCCAGGCCTACGCGACTTATAATAAACACATGGACATGTGCACCTTCTAAGTTCTGGATCATACATTTCACTAATTTCACTGCATTCAGCAGATCCTTTAAAGCAACTGTATCTACTGCGTATAGTGCCAGTCTTCTGACAGGTCACCTCATGACCAAGTTTTAAATGTTGCTCACAATAGGTTCTGGGCTTGAGCCCCCAAAGACCATTCTTTAAATATACTCAGCATAAGCACTTTCTCTTTTATTTTACCTTTCTGAACAATCGGTAGCTATGTAATGTCCTGATTCCTGAGTGAATGACACAACTTTAAAAAGCCACAAGCAATGTCAGCTTTGTCCTCCTTTCAGCACTCTAACATCTCACACTTGGGAAGGCGGTAAAGAATTCAGTGAACTGTACCAGAGGTGAGATTACTTTGTGAGACATTTAAAGGTCCACCCTTTACAGTTACAATGATGTGGTAAATAGCCATCATATTAAGTAGTGTTTTACAGAATTGCTTCTCATTTTAACTTTCACGGGTGGTTTGAGGATCTCTTGCAGTAGTAAATGCCCCTTTGTCAGTAGTTAATCAGTGTTTGGGAATGTTTTGGGCAGAGTCAGCAAGAACATTGCCAAATAACATATTGCAATGATAACATGTCATTTATGGGACTTTGTAAGACATCACTTTATCTGAATATGATTTTGCAAAGACTTTACAAGTGCTGACTTGCCGTTATTTTTGTGCATAAATACAAAACACGTTGCAGCATGTTTAATTTGGTTGTCAGCGTGTGTTTGTGGGGGCTGAGTTTCATGGCACTGCATCTGCTCTCTCTGTTCTTTTTTGCATACATGACACAGAACACCATCATAGGCTTTTCAGTGTGTATGTGCATTTGTCAGCCAAGCTTTCTACCCTGTTCCCTTTAGACCCCACAATAAAAATAACATTTAGAAAGTTACCCAGACCAAACCATTATGGGACATTTGCTGCCAACTATCCAGAAAATGTGTTTCTGGTTCCTTAGACTATTATATGGTTTTCACCAGCAAGGGGCAGAGAGGTTGGCTGGCTTCCTGATAGAGATTTATACAGGCTTCATGGTTCTTTCTTGTGTGTATGTGTGCCGGGGGTGTATTTCAACATGCACATGTGAACATTAAATATACAGTTAATTTCCCACTGGGAAAAATATGAGGTCAAGTTGTTCTTTAGCTCTAAATCCTTGTATGTCTTGGTGACTTGACCAGTGTTTTAGTTGCTATAGTTCTTGTATTGTCTTCACTATAATTGAGAGCTGAACACTGGTGGATAAGTATTCATCAACTGTTGGATTTAAACACAGATTGCACCAGCAAGGTGTTGATAATGCTCAAGATTAATGGCTCAGCCATGGATAATCACCCTCATCCCCCACTTTTCTGCACAGCAGTAGCAGATAGAATTGTTCAACTCCGTACACTGGTGCTCATAAGATGAATGGCACACATGGTCTTGTCAAAGAAGACACACTCTTGCTCACTCACACAGGCTGATCACCCACAAGCAGTCACACACACATACAAATACACAAGGCATGTGAATGATGCCCACCAGGCTGTCTTATGTAGAAATCATGAGAGTCGACTATTCACTATGATGGAGGCGCACACACTGTGAAAGCAGCCTTCACTCAAATCTATTTCATCCTGCTGTTTCCCCCATCATCTCCATTATCCTCCCCTGTGTTGCAGATCTCTTGCACTTCTTTCAGACTATTCCCACTTTGTGGCCATATTTTACTCTGGTCTGGCTTTTTGACATGCGTGCAAATTGGCAAATTACAGGATGCCGAGCTGTCACTAGTCAAATTCATGTGGTCACAAGGGGTTTGTGGAAAGTGGAGAGTTAGGGAGGTGTTGCTGAGGGGGTTGGGCAGACCAAAGATGACATTAGCCCTGCTTGCACTGGCCTAACATTGTTAATTCTGACCACTTGATTGACACTCACTACTGTCGTGATTTGAAAAGGCCCTCAGTTTTGTGGTGCTTTAGGAGGCCTTCTTCCCTCCCATGCCTCCTTTGAGTCCATTTTCCCTTCATGTTTTCCCTTGTTTTCGCTCTTTGCCTCCACCACCTTATTTGCATCAGAGGCTGGGAGGATTCATAGTGTATGGAAGGGAAGCAGGGACTCCCAGACTAACCTCCTTCATTCCGTCTACCCACCCTCTATCAAACACTCTTTGTCTCATCCACCCAGGCCAAATCGTGGGCACAGCATGCCTCCTGCCTGGTGTTCCTGGCTGGGATGGAACTGGTGTTTCAGGGCGGGCTGCTGAGATGAACAGCGTGAATGTGTTTTTGTAACTGGGCATGGCCAGGCTAAAGCAGCATCCGCATATCTGCGTCTGGTTCATCCAGTTGATCCCCCAGGAAAGGATGTCTCACTTCAAGGGAACAGGAAGCCGCTGTGGAGGATGAGATTTCTGGGTAAATAGCCAGACTAGAGACAATGTCTTCTGTCCCTCTGACAAAGACAGGGAGAAAGAGAAATTAGAGGATGAAGGCAGTTTCACCAACATTCTTTGTATACTCTGTAATTTTAAAAAGGCCTTATGAGGGTTTTTTTTTTTTGAGAGAAATTATTTCACTTTCCCTTAATGTTATCCCTTCTAAAAGACTTTCTAAAACAACCCCCAACTACACATTTCACATGTGAACCAGAACAGACCTGTTTTCCCTTTAGATAAAAGCCCCCCTCTTGCCTTTAAGTGGTTAGAACATGATCTTAGTCTGATTAATTACACCCCTTGCTGCTTCCCCCTCTCTTTGCACTCTTAGCTAATGGATAGTGTTTATGCTGAAAGTATAGTCGTGGTTTCAGGGGGCGAGTTGGTGACATCAACACTGAGTCCTCGCGTGAGGGGAGCAGTTTTAATTAACGTGGAGACAACACCTCTCTCCCTGCTCATCTTTCACCTGAGAGACATGGGGGAACTCTGACACCAGCCCCGCATGCCTCTGATTAAAGCGGGGCCTCATTTACCGTTGCCTGCTGTCAACAAAACACCACTAATGGCATTATGCCCAAGCCTGGGGGGGCAGGCCCAGGGACTATCCCCACCCAGGTTCAAATGAGAGAAAACAAACTTTGCCTAATCTCTGATACAGGAGCTTAATCTCTCTGTGATCTTATCTAGCAGAGGTTTCACATGTTAGTGGACACGACCCCACTAAGATGGACAGGACTTGAGCAGGTAAAAGCTACCGTGTTATTTTTCTTGGGAAAGTGGGGTTTGACTGAAAGTCAGTGTTTTAAGGTGACTTAGCCTTCTTAGTAGTTTGGCTGAGGCAGTATTCAGAAGTCAGTCACTGACCCTGTACTGGCAGGGAAGAAGTATTCGCACTTCTTTCATCACCTGATGGATGTTGGCATGGATGTTTCTTGTTTTGTGACAGTGACCTCATACATGTCCAAATCTTCATTCATCGCTTCTTCTATATATAGATGAGAGTCATTGTTCAAATAGCTCGGGCTGTCCCTTTGATCTTCTGGCAGAACAAAGCTGCTCTGTCCTTACACTCTTAGAGAACACTCCAACCCGGAATCCTGAACATGATGCATGTGTCAACCAGTCCATTAACTCCTCCACACTCCACATGTTCTACATGTTAAGTGGATCTACTACATATGACAGGTTTCAGTCTAAAACCCGTTGCTGATTTGAAATCATATCAAAAAGTGAAAAATCCAGCTCCTATCCATTAGTTTTACATTGTACATACATTCTTTAACATCCTGTCATTATGCAGTACTCCAATTTTATATTACCCCACTCCACCTTTGGCTATGTTTCAACTCTTTACTCTCTTTACTTTTAATGGTTTTAATAATCAGCAGCCAGCTCTACCATTGACACTCCCTGTGCTGCTGCCCCCATTGTACATTTTGACAAGTTACATATTTTAACATGAATGGAAGGGTAGTATAAAATTTTATGCTAAAAGCTAGGTCACTTTTCTTTGGTGTGCATTGTACTTTTACAGTCTTCATATTAGTTGCCCCAGAAAGGACACTTTAACAGCAGGTCTTTTTTTGATTTATGACAAAAGCCATTAATTTGGACTTTGCCTTCACTTTCACCTTTAATAGCTACATGCATTAGACCTAAAGCCCATTAAAAAATCAGGGTTATTAGCGTAATGATTAATTAGGAAAGTTTGTTTCTTGTAAAGTGACAGCTCTTCTTTAAGCAGTCCTGTAAACTTTTATAGAACTATACAACTGACCTCAAATTGGAAATTTGTGTTGGAAGCCTCCTGGCTCACCATTACAGCTCCTGACTGTTGTTAATTTTATATTTGTCCAATAAAAGGCAGTGGGGGATTACAGCATGTTGCCCCATGAACTCCATTTCTCGTGACTACTGCTCCTTCATGTGATTCATCACGGGCTTCCCTTTTTTTTTTTTATACAGTGGCTTAAAGTTTTGGGTCTAAAACCTTTTAATTAGAAAGTGGTAGGTAAAATTAAGCAAGTTTTCTGTTTATCCCTTAACATTATAACTTATCATTTGAAATATTGCATTTACATTCAGAAGGCGCTCGGCATCAATGCACATCTCACAATGACATTAAGTTATATCAGCAAAGTTTGCGGTTTAGCCAGCTGACTTTTTGTTTGTACAAATACAAGTTCAAATCATTTTGTTTTCTGCTTTTAATCAAAACAGCTCATCTGATATTCAGTCAGAAAACTGTAATCACCTAGTGGTGAAAATCAGTGTGCTATTTATTTGTGTATGTCTGATAGAGCAGACCAACATAAAGGCTTCTGTCTGTCTGCCTTTTCTCAGCTGTTTATTCTGAAGTCAGCATAACGTGAAGAGGCAGAAGAGGAAGCCGACAATGAAGCGTCTTGATTACCGCCCTGGGGAGACTGAACTGTGGAACCACTTAAAAGATAATGCCCGAATGATGTTTTTTAAACTCTGGCTGCCTATTTTGTGAGCTGAAACAATATCAATGATGTAAAGGAAATGGGTCTTGAATGGCACTGTTTACAGTTGTTGGATGTTCACACATAAGCAGCAAGTTCCAATATAAACATCCACTTAGTGCATGTAAATCTAAGGGCTATTAATAAGCTCTTTTATCTTTTCTTCTGGAGAGTGGCCCTGCAGGCCTTAGGGTAATCTGGCCTTCACTGAGGAGCTCTCAAATGTGTTTCTTTTCTCTCTGTTTCTCTTTAGCAAAGCCTTTGCCTTTGGGCAAAGAAACTCATTACCAAGCTTTAAACACCCCCATTTCATAGTGCCTATTTAAGGAAAGTTTTTTATAGTCTTGTATTTACACTTCTGTCTAATCCACAAACTGTTTTGTATACCTGCATTCTAGATACCTGTATTCTAGACATATTTAAACCTTACCAACCTGCCAATGTCTCTGTTGACGTTGAAGATTTTTTTTTTTTTTTCCTACTGAAGGTTTCCCTGGCTCTCCACCAACCTATCCCTTCTGTCTTGTGTTATGGAGAGGACAGTGACAGCGTTCATATGGTTGCATCTCCCTTACATATTTTTCCCTCTGCAGACTGATGAGTTCTGACGGAGCGAATGCCTTTGTCTCGCGTTCTTTCTCTCAAGCAGACCCCCTTTCAACTGTTGTTTTTCTTATTCTTGTCGACAGAAAGTTGTTTTTGCTGCCTCCCTTCCCTGCATGTCCGTGACAGGCATACTTCCTGCATGGTGTGTGTGTGGGGTTGTGTGTATAGGTGTGTGGGCATGCACGTATATGTGTGTGTGCATGTCTGTCTTTGTCCCTATGTATGTGTGTATGTACGTATGTGTGCGTACTTCAGTGAAGTAGAAGCTTCTTTTATGTCAGTGCCAAGTGTGGAGAATGGTTCCGCTAGTGAAGGACAGCTTCTCTCACTGCACTGGGCTTCCCACTCTGTTCCGAAGAGCCAAATGCCTTTATCTGATGTTGGATCTTTGTTATTTGTCCATGAAACTACAACTGAGAACATCTTATACCTCTGGGACTGGCTGAGTGATCTCCTCCATACCGCCATGTGGACATGAACATAAATGGAACAGTTTAGTCCTTTGCCATCCTATATTGTCATTAACTTGCTGCCAGCCTCTTCTATCAGCTGCCTTTGAAATATCAAATATAGTTGCACACAAAGTCTTAGTAGGATGGCCATACAGGCAATATCCTGTTTGGCCTGAGGCTCGCTGGCATCATCCCAAAGCTCAAATTTTTGTGTCACCATGTCACACCTAAAGCAGTTCCGTATTTCAGTCCTACATCCTTGAGACTCAGAGTAGCTTTGTGGCTTGTGTTTGCAATCCCAGCTGCCATCTTGAGTTGTGTGTTTCAGCTACTGTCTTGCGGTTTGTTCTGGTCCCAGGTCTCGAAGCAGATGGTGGCACAGTTTAGAATGTGCAGCACACTGGTGGCACCAATTTCCCTATCATAAAGTGACTAGTAAAGTGCAAGCTTTTAAGTATTGTTTCCCTACTAGGCCGTTGATGACGTATCTCTGATCTCCCAAAATTGGTAATGTACAGCATCTTTCCAACTGACAGTTCCCTCTTTGCTTATTGACTTGATTTCACTATCTATCTATCTATCTATCTATCTTTACAATGTCTTTACAATATTTATGAAATACTTATGAAAAGAATAAAACAAGGAGAGCAAGGTGCAAAACTAGATGGTTTAATAATCATCTGTGTGAGTCTTTTATCATCACAGTGCAAATATTCCACCACATCTTACAAAAAAAACAGGATGGCCATCTCAGTTAAAAGCTAGTAAAAGGTTTGCTGTCTCATTTCTTTCTTCATTGAAACTCTGCTTCACACTTGAGATGGAAAGTACAGTCTAGCTGCCAAGGATAGATGATCCAGGAGCATGCTTTGATATCTGCTCACATACCTTTGATGCTCACAACACTAGATGTGCAGACATATTTACTAAATCAAAGTAACTTTTCTTTTAACAGCTGCATTGAATTTGAGATGAATGGAAACAGTTGTATACAACTGAAAAACAGCGCCTTCAGAAAAAATGTTTCTGTGTCTAGTGGCATGCAGAAAACCCAAATATGACTTGTATTCAGTGCAAAACTAAAAAAAAAAAGTTAAATATAATGAAATTAAAGAATTTATTTTAAGACACCTTGTGCAAATTGTGTTATTACTTGCAACAGTGACAGTAATACAGTGATCAAATGAAGGTAAATTATTTATCAGTGCATATTGTAGATCTTATATAGGCTTGATCTCAAGGTTATGTAAGAGTGCACATAGTATTAGAATACATAAGATAAAAGACTGATATTATTGTTGTTGTTGTATGTCAGATTTGTTGCTGTATGTCTGCTGTTACCACATGACAAATAGGAAAAGAATGGAGTATATCCATCAACTGGATTGTGGAACTGCTATTTTATTATAAGTCAAATTTTAGTGAAGATGCTGCAAAGACAGGATAAGCCAAAATGTGTTGCAGGTGTTTTATAATCTAAATAGGTCATTTTAAAATTATAAATTGGTAACCGCTGTGGTCAGAATGCCAGAGCCTAAAGTGAAAACAATTGATGTACCTTCTGGTGATGGACTCCATTGTTAGAGGGAGATATCAGTCTGAAAAAAACAAAACAAAAAACAAATTCTTAAAGAAGCAGACATTAGATGATTCAAAAAAAGAAAAAAATTATGTAGTTAAAAATCTTGACAGGCAGATTGGTGTTGTGTATAAAGTATACACATTAATGCAGAAGCTTATGTCTAGATCTAATGTCTATCTCTATTAATCTATATAACTTTGAAAATTGAATGTCCCATGCAGGGTGTTTGCAGATGTCCACAATAGGCTAGGAGTCGAACTGTTAGCTGTAGGAGCCAGCAAGCATATTAAGGTTTCTAGTGAAGATGCATTCTAAATTTGTAGAAATATTTCATGTGGAAATGGGGGAGATGGTACAGCAGACCTAGAACATGCATGGTATATAAAGTTTTGTCACACTGTTGTGTTAGCAAAATCCAAGTGAAGAAAAATTATGGAAACTGTAAAACCAGATCCAAGATTCAAATGCTGTGAGCATATACTGTTTTTCTCTCTCTCCATTAGGATGATACATGTCTGAATGCTAACATTACATTATTGTTATGTTTTTGCAGGACTTCAACTGAAATCCTTTCAGTCACCTTACACAAGTGTTGAAAACAACCCCAGAGAGAGTTTGAGTGACAGGAGTGGCATTGGAACAGAGCTGCCTAGACAGCCCATATCCCTTTCACTAGCTGGAAGTAGAGACTGGCTGAAAATGGCATCTCCTAGGGAAAGCCAACAACTGGCTATCACCCTGGCCGTTTGTCTTCATCAATCAACCCGCGTTTGTTGACCAAGCAACATGATGTCACTATTAATTTCATGCATTCCCTTAATGGGATCCAGAGGGGCATCCTATCCTCACAGTCGGCATTTCCTGCCCTGTTGCATTATGGGATAAGTCCTCTTCCTTTTAGGAGATCAGTTGGACTTTTTCAAAGTTTTACATCTTCTCATGTTGTTTTTTCTCTCTTTTTAATCTCTCCTTCATTCCTGTCTGCCGTTTCCCCCCTCATGGTGTTATTTGCTTTGCTTTGTCATAGCTCGTCTCGTTGGAAACAGCTCCACTGTGTTTGTATCCTTGTTATGTGAGTACTTGTGATGATTTCCACTTATTTGCCGAGGTATACACTGAACTGGATGTACCAAACCTTTTGATCAACCCTCAGATTTCATGAACAGATACTGGCGCTGTGTGCTCAGATCAGCGCATTAGCGTTTCATTTGAAAGAATGGTGTCACTGTGTTGACAAGCTCATGATAAGTTGGTGGCTTCTAAGGGAAAATGTTTAAAGCAGATAAATGCCTCAGGACTCCATCTGTCTGTCTTATTGTCCTGATTGTAGTTTATTTTCGGTGATTATGAAAACCTGCTTTAAACAGGCTTTGGGGATGTTGGTTTACTAGCTTTAGATGAAGTATGCCCCTCGTGCAATGATTCTGCACAAGGTACTTAATGTTATCTCTTCAGACTTCTGTGCAACTGTATTTACTGTCTATATGACTGGCTTTTTTCACTGATTATCACAGAGGAGGAGGGAGTTGTGAATGATATTCCTTACTCCTAGTCTCACTTACTCCCTTCCTTCCTTCTCAGACCCCCTCCCCGCCTCACTCTCCCTGTTACTGCACCTCTCCTCTGGCTTTAAGAGGCTTAGCAGCAGCTTAGCGCCCAGGTCAAACTGGCCTTTGCCCTTCATCTGTCAGTCTTTTGATGTGGTGCCAGCCTGGGCTGCTTGCTACGCTCTGCCTTTAACAGCACGTCCAGAGGTCATAGGAGGGCTCTAACTTCAAGACCCCACCCCACCTTAACACTCTACCACCACCCCCCAATCCACAACCACCATGAACACCACCTCCTTTGCAGATGTGTCTGTCTCTGATACCCCCTCTCCACCTCCCTTCAGCCCTCCCTTGCCTCTTCTCTGCCCTAGTGCCCATTATTATTTTATAGTTTGGTTCTGCATTCCTTTCACTCAGGCTGCAGTGGAAGGCAGACCTTTCGTTTTATTGCTTACACATGTCCATGGCTTTCTTCCTCAGCAGGGAGAGACAAAACAGCAAGAGGGAGATGGCCAACATTAGGACCAGCCATCTAAACTCTCTCCACCTTGAACTAATAGTTGGGGGCCAGGGTATGGGTCTACCTCAGCCTTGTGCCAGTGGGGTTTCAATTTGTAGAGACATAAACAGATACTAAAGCCAAGGTTACAACACAGTGATTTATCAAGGTAGTTCACATCGAATTATCACAGCGCCCCCCTGCTATCAGGCACCATAATACCCCCCAACCAAGCCCCTGGTCCAGAGGTGCACAATGGTCACACTTAATTTAGGAGTCCACAAACATGTGTCCCTCTGTCTGTTTTCCCTCTGACCGTGACGCTTCACACCAGCAAATGATCATCCCGGACAGGGCATCAAGACTTTAAAGAGGATGTGAATGTCTGCAGTTGTGTGTGTGTGTGTGTGTGTGTGTGTGTTAAAAAAGGTGTATGCAGCGATACAATTCGAGCAGTAACAGTAATCTCACTGTGTAGAATTTGTGTGCAATTTGACTGCAACTGAAGAAAGAGTATCTGCGCAGGTGTCTTTGCAAATTATAATAATAAATGTAAATCGTAAAGGTAAATCTTAACAGTACTAACAGTCCACATGTATTATATCAAACATATGTTGTCTCCATTTCTTCATTCTATCACCTGGAACAGAAAACAATAGTAGTTCTTGGTTGAAAAGCACTAAAGTCAAGATGAATTATGTGTGATTTCACAAGCCAGGTATGTAACAGAATCTAACTTGAAATAAACAGATTATTTTTCTGTAGCAAAATTGTGTTTCACTTTAATATGGTGCCTGAACAGAGTGGTGCCTTTGATCTCTACTAGCAGAGCCCAGCACATGGATAATATATCTTTCCGAGATAAAAGTAAAAATGTGCACAAGCTGATGATGTCATTCAGATATGGCCGCAAGCCTGGGAGAAAAGCAAACTTTCACAAGGAAGGCTATCCCAGGGATCATTCAGGGTGCTCTCTGAGCCTTCGGGGAAATCAATTACACATTTTCCAAACTGTGATTCCTGCTGTAGGAACTTAATCGTGGAGGCCTTCTGCAGAGGATCATCCCGATGAGTTTAGACACTGTTTTTGCTCCCTAGTGTCTCCTCTCCTCTCTCTCTGTCCCCCACCCCCAGCTTCAACCTTTGCAACTCGCTACATTTGTGCGCAGCTTACAATTCTGCACAGTCATTCATCATCATTTGCCTGCGTATCTGTCTTGAGTGCCTTAGCTTTGATCATGTTGTAGTTTATACTTTACATCTGTTCTACATTTAACCTTCTCTAATGCTGTTGCTCAAAAACTATTACCCTGGCATAACTGGGGAAGAGTTTACCTGGTGACTTTGTAGCCACTATAAATCTTGCATATTTGTCATGGCCCGGTAAATAAATGATCCACCAGTTGAAACATTGTGATAAGCAGATCTGCCCTTGCTATTTCCTGCCTTATGGGACAGGACTCAGAGCAATCCTGTGCTTCCTCTTACGTGATCTTCTCTTCTTTCAAAAGCTTATCTACTCCTAAATCATTCTCTTTGAATTGGGAGGACAGTGCATTTTTGTATTTTCTCTAACTCTTTCCAGCTCTGTTATTTCCAGCTTTTCTTCGAGGCTTTGCTCTCTGTGTATATATGCTGGCACTGCACCTATGCCCCTCCAACCCCACTCCCTTCCACTATTGCTTGCTCGCTCGTTTTCTCTGTCCTCAGGAACCCGGGAGCATAAGGCCCTGACCCCCTCCTCCTCCACCAGCACACTAATCATCCCTAATCAGAAGTGAAATGCATTTTTCTAAGGAAGTAGCTGGAAAATTTCACAATCTGCATTTCTCCGACCAAGCTGATTAGGGAAACATTATCCTGCTTTCACAGTCACTTCCAATCTGCCTTTAATCTGTCACTTCAATCGCCTAATTATTTAGTCAATGACCTGGGGACGCAATCTTACAAAAGAATGAAATGCATGCCATATCATTTTCCCTTTCATTTATGCATGATATCGCTGGTTACATGTTATGTTCCCTTGAGCTAAATATGCAAGGCTTGTTCATGTACACGTATTTGTGTGTTTCTGAGTGCATGCATGTTGGTGTGTGTGTGCACTGTTTAGGCATTTATTGTCCTTCCTTGTCGCATCCGTGCGTATGTGGATGTGTGTTTTTCACTGTGTTTCGGGAGTAGCTTGTTTAGAAGCTGCTGAGCTGTGAATGCTGGCTAGGGGTAATGCAGTTTAGGCCTAAGTTGGAAAAGCCTTTAGGGAATGAGACTCTGTGGGGGAGTTGTGTTATTGGAAAGGTCATGATTACAGTAGGGGGTCAAAATAACTCGCTGACACTCTTTATACACAAGTGACTGCTATAGGGCCTCAGGGTGTCAAGAACTATATTGAGTATTGACTATATGTCACAGCAATAAAAAGGAAACCTGTTCTCCACTGGTGAATGTTATACCTTCAAAGAGTGTGATGTCAGGACAAAAGGTAAAAATATCTTCAATGTCAATAAGGACGTCATGTTGAAATGCTAATTTTCCTGCAGAGGTGGAAAGAACATTGTCTTTTATGGCTGAAATTGTAAATAGAAGAAAAAAAAATACAGACTGTAAAACTTAAGAACTGCTGTGTAACTCCTTTGTTCATCAAATTTCTTTGTCCAAGATCAAGAAAATATAGCTGCAAGTTAGTACATAGAGCAGTAGTGCAAGACCTATTAGACCGTATGAAAAAAATGCAGCTCAGGGCATTTTAAACTACAGTCATGGCCAAAAATATTGGCACCCTTGCATTTATGTCAGAAAATGCACCACTTCTCCCCGAAAAGTTTTGCAATTACAAATGCTTTGGTATTGTCATGTTTATTTCTTGTGTTGGCAAAAAAATCTGAGACATTCTACACCAAACATCAAAAATGGCCTGGACAAAATTATTAGCACCTTATCAGAATTGTACTAAATAATTGTACTTCAAGCATGTGATGCTCCTTTAATTTGTAATTCAACTCACTTGTAGCAAGTAACAGGTGCTGGCAATATGGAAATTCCCACTTGCAACCAGTAAAAATGTAGAAATGTTGATCCAATCTTATTTTTGGTTGTCTGTGTGTACCACACTGAGCATGGAGAAAAGAAAGAAGAGCAAAAAATTGTCTGAGGATTTGAGAACCTAAATTATAGAAAAGCATGGACAATCCCAAGGCTACAAGTCCATCTCCAGAGATCTTAACGTTCCTGTGTCCACTGTGCGCAACATTGTAAAGAAGTTTACAGCCCATGGCACTGTAGCTAATCTCTCTGGACATGGATGAAAAAGAAAGATTGATGATATGTTACAATTGTTCGAATGGTGGATAAAGAACCTCGATCAACTTCCAAACAAATTCAAGCTGACCTGCAGGCACAGGGTACAACAGTGTCAGCTCGCACTATCCGTCACCATCTGAATGAAAAGGGACGCATGAGGACCCCACTGCTGACATAAAAACATAAAAAAGCCAGATTGGAGTTTGCTAAAACTCACCTGTGGAAGCCACAATCCTTCTGGGAGAATGTCCTCTGGACAGATGAGACAAAAATACTGCTT
>VUQI01030247.1:20443-45393 GCA_015106735.1 Paratilapia polleni | reverse complement strand
TTTTAAAATAAAACCCCCCCCCCCCCAAAAAAAAACAAAAAAAAACATGCACATCCACACTAGAATGGAGGCAGGTGCCAACTAGGCTATAAATGTAGAAAATCAACAGCTTGCACTCTGTGGGGCTCCATTTGCCTATTTTATTGCACCAGATTATTAATCTACAATAACCTGACAGTCGTGGGCAAAAAGATTTCACAGGTCTCTATTCAGTTCTGTGAAAAACTAAGCACATCCTTACTGCTTTCATAAGAAGTAAAAGGGTAAGTAGCAGCCAGGCACTGATGATCAAATGCACTTGATTAACTGATCTTCAGCAAGCGTGATCACTCCTATAAAAGCAGAAGTTTTGGCAGTTTGCTTGTCTGGAGCATTCAGGTGTGTGTTAACACAATGCCACAATCTTCAATTCTCAGAGAAACTGCAAAAAAACCAAGAGCTACATCTCAGACTCTACAGGCCTCAGTTAGCATGTTTAATGTTAAAGTTCATGACCGTATAATTAGAAAAAGACTGAACAAGTATGACTTGTTTGGAAGGGTTGCCAGTGGAAAGCCTCTTCTCTCTAAAAAGGAACATGGCATCATGGCTTAGGTTTGCAAAGTTCCATCTGAACAAACCACAAGATTTGTGGAAAAATGTCCTTTGGATGGATGAGACCAAAGTGGAGATGTTTAGCCATAATACACAGCGCCACACACAAACACAGCATACAAAGGCACAGCTTGTCACCAGGCAAGGCAGGCAACTGCTTGGGGCCCCAGGCCAGTGGGGGGCCCCCCAAGGGCTAACAAACTTTGAACTACAGCAGTGGCAATGTGCAGTTTACAGTGACAGCTGGCAAGACCTGACCTCCCTAAGGGGGCCCCACCTGACTCCACTCATTCCTGTTACAAGTGGCATGCAAGATTCTGTTTAAACAAACCTAATGACAACAACAAAAGCCACTCAATGAAAACTGAAGAGCCCTTCTGGGCTTGAAAAAGGAGGAGGAAGAAGAAGAAAAAAGAGGAAAAGGAGAAAAGACAGTAGGACAGTGGTCAGTGGAGCAGATAATTGTTTAATAACTAAATATTTCTAGTCTAGCCTTAAATGTGGAGGAGACATAATCGAGCTGAGGGTGCGTGGCCAGGAGTCAAAGTTGGGACACCCGCGGTTAACTTGTTAGTGTAGCTAATAACACTTCATAACCAGTCAACTTGGTCTTGGGCATTGTTACCAAACTAAAGAGGGTCTCTGCCATTTCTAGAGTAATGTTTTACCTGTCGTTTTATAAGACTATTGTTGTTATTGTCAGTTTATTTAAAACATAATGGTGGTGAATGTTGGTTGGTCTATGGCCCCAACAGTTTCTAGAATCGCCGCTGACAGCATGTCAGCACAAACACCTCATACCAACTGTCAAGCACGGTGGTAGAGGAGTGATGATTCGGGCTTGTTTTGCAGCCACAGGACCCGGGCACCTTGTAGTCATTTAGTTGGAATTTTTTTTTTTTTTTGAGGCATATATTACACTGGAAGTAATTAAAATTCTACTACAGTACAGAACTCCTTGTATTATTGAATATGACCTTAAACTGGGGATTGAGCCCATAAAGTAATCCGTAAAGTGTTTACTGAGGTCAGTGATCAAGGAAGCAGAGGGTCATTTTTCTATAGACTTATATGCAACTGGAAGTGATTTTGCAACCAGAAGAACCGCGCCCTGCTGGCCATTAAAAAGGCACTTCTGCATGCGCCTAACTTTTCAGGTGTGGAAGCTTTGTCCATATTTTATACTGTCTGGACTATTGAGTCTGTCTGATTGATTGATTAAACCCAACAACCCACTGCACCTATGGTGGCACTGCTTTGTTAATCAGGTAAATACAAACAACCTGGGCTGCTGAATTATTATTATGGAACAAACATAGATTTAACATATTTTTATTGTTTTTAATAAAACAGCTTTACCATTATAATAGATGTAACTTTTTTTTATTTTCCACATTCACATAAAGCTTTTTTTTTTTTTTTTTAATGTACAGGAAATATCCTGAGTTTTAGTCTTTGTCAGTGTGGTCAAATATCAGGGGGGTTTGATGTATGTTTTCTACAACTAGGATCTGCCCCTTTCAAATACCACCTACATTATAATTATAATTTTATACTCCAACTGAACATTTTCAAAAGATAAAAACTAAAAAATCTGGAGACAAAACTGAATTGAAAATAAAAATTCAACATAAAATAAAAACAATGAAAAAATATAAAACAATAATAACTCTAACACCTACCGAGATGCAGGGCATTATTTATAGGAAACAGAGCAGCAACAATGTGCAAATATTCACACTGTGCTAATACTTCTTTGGCTCAAGAAGTTATTTTATTTTTTCCGCTAGCTAGTTGTTTACGCGATTTTATTTTGAAAACCACCCCCGGAAGTCGCTTGCTGTAATGGTTGTCTTGACTTTGGTTCAGTCCGGCTCGCCTGCATTCCTCCTCTCTCTAAACCCTGGCCGATAGAGACAGAGAAAGAAAGGAGGAGGGGGGAGAAAACACAAATTATTATTCACAACCGTGTTGGATTTTTATGAAATCCGGAGTCGACTCATACGGGACCCATCAGGCCACGAAAATTACTCCTGTCCAGACGGCTCCTTCGGACCTACAACACCTAGGAAAATGCGTATTTTTCTCTGATTAAAAACGGGACTCTGGCGTTGATGAGTCTTTGTAGGACAGCTACCGAAAAGCAGCTTTGGTGAAACAGCCTACAGCGTTTCCACAGCGGATATCTACTTTTTTTTATTTTTTCTTAAATGAGGATTTGCAAGATGGCTGATGACAGCTAGCCCTAACAAGGACAGAAACGCGACGTCCCCTTTAAGATCAGGAGGGTATATTTTTGTAAATTTTTTATCAGTTAAATGTATAAATATGGTTGCTTTTAAAAATAATGACCATAGGTTATGTTAGCAGCGACCGTCCTTGTGTGAAAAAGGAGTGGATGTAGTGTTTATCGGTACCTGTGCTATGGTAGAAAATGGTGAGGTGACGTCTGAGGTAATTTACGCGATTTAATCGAGATAAGGAAGTAGATAAATATGTTGTTGGCTAAAGGCTGGAGCGACAGTAGGTGAAAAAGGTGAAAACCAAAGTGAAAAATAAAAAAGGCCACAGCTGAAAACTAGTAATCTTTGTGTGAGGAGATATTTGATAGATGTTTTTGGCTCTGCAACAGCAGCCAACATTCCTGCGGATCCTAAAACCCTTTGTTTTGTGCGCAAGAGCTGGACTCGACTATTAAAACGATTAACTATGCAGTAAACAGCCTCGAAATGATGGCCCGGGTATGATTTCCTCTTTAATGAGATTATAAGGCCTTTGTTGTCGACAGAAAACTGGTAGGAAAGCCGCGGCCTTGTGTTCAGATATGCGAGCTGTGCCACATAGCAGGCGTTATTCATCAAATGGAAATGTCGCTTTTATGTCAAATTGAAGGGCTGGGGGTACCTGTGTTTTTCCGTCTGACCTGCAAAACTGCTTTTCCTGCCTACTGCCAAACCGTCGCTGGTTGTATGTATAATTAAATTGCTAGTGGAGGCTCCTCGGATACTTATTTATGATTCAGCGGACAAAAGCATTGCGCTGCGTTGTGATTATAGAGGAAATCAAGCGTCCTTGAGGTCCTGATAAAACAGATTCAGGTTCGGGTTTTTTTGTTTTTTCTTTTTTTAAAGCTTTCTGTGTGGGAATAGTAATCAGGGTGTGGGCTCCAGCAGTCCTTTCTCGTGCTTTTCATGCTTGGTTTGTTGGTCTGAATTGGTCCACGGTCAGTCATAATCCGACGTTTACGTGGAAGAGAGCTGTGAAGGTAAGGGCAGAAAAGGATTAAGTGGATTTTCATGTGCTACACAGAGATTGATTCACCTCCTGATCATATAGGTAATTGTGTAGATCTTAATTCTCTGTGCCTTGTTTGCATTTCGTGGTTTACCTGTAGCAGACAGGCTGTTTGCTTCCTGCAGCAGGCCTTTAAACACACAGAAGCTGTGAAGTGAAGGCAGGCCCAGTGTGTGTGTATATATGTGTGTGTGTGATTTAGGGGAAAGGAAAGCACCGTTTACTGTAATCTGCATAACGTCAGCCCCTGTTGCATGTGTTGAAATCACCAAGGTGTTGTCATCTTCGCCTGAAGCCTTCTCTGGTCAGTTTTCTGGAATTTGCCTTCATGCTGCAGTAATAAGCAATACTCATCATCTGTCAGGGAGACTCCTCTAATTTGGTCACAAGGGTCGACATACACAGATTGATCTTTCAGGGGCGGCATCGGGTCTGTTTCTATCTTTTTTTCTTTTTTTCCCCCGAGAATCATTTTGAGAGTGTCAGGTTTCCTGTGAGAGACTAGAGGTCTGAAAGAAGTGGAAACCAGTGTATGCCTGCCAGCACCATGATGGCCTCTGACATGGCTGAGACGTGGAGGAACTGTTTTGAGGAGGAGCTCATCTGTCCCATCTGCCTGCACGTGTTCTCAGATCCCATCCAGCTGCCCTGCAAGCACAACTTCTGCCGGGGCTGCATCAGCGAGGCCTGGGCCAAAGACTCCTCACTGGCTCGCTGCCCCGAGTGCAATCATGCTTACACACAGAAGCCCAGCCTAGAGAAGAACCACAAACTGTCCAACATAGTTGAGAAGTACAACGCCCTGAGCGTGGAGAAGGCCACCACGCCGGCGCTGCAGTGCATCCTATGCCGTCGAGGCCCGCCGCTCCCTGCAGTGAAGGTCTGCCTGCGCTGCAACGCCCCGTGCTGCCAGTCGCACGTCCAGACACACCTGCAGCAGCCGTGCTCAGCCCTCGGGCACCTGTTGGTGGAGGCGGAGGCAGTGAAGGCCTGGACCTGCCCACAGCATGACGAGTACAGGCTGTACCACTGTGAGGCCGAGCAGACAGCTGTGTGTCAGTACTGCTGCTTCGCCCGCTGCCACCCCAGCCACGGTCACGCGGTCACTGATGTGGAGCTGCGACGCAACGACATCAGAGTAAGCAAAATTAAAAACAGTGCACATACTTTAAACATACTTGTTTGTCACTTCTTATGTGTCTTCAAGTCACTCACATGAGGGCAGGTAAAAAATGTCAGACATCTTGCTCATAGAGCTGAAATGTTACTCAGATTAGTTGATAAGATATTTAAAAGGAAACTATTAAAATAGAGGTATCGAACCTGTGGCTCTGGAGTCATATGCAGCTCTTTCTACCATCTCCAGTGGCTCACTGTGGCAAGAACTAGATGATTGTAAATATGGAAATAAACAATGGTCATTTCAAAGCTGCCCTGATTCAAAGTAGTATATGCTACTAGATATTTTTTCTTCCATTTTATATTTTTTGTTTTGTTGGTAAGGAAAAAAATGATAAAGAAAGCAGTTTTCAATATTTTAGTTCATAAATGCAACAAGACATTGTGTTATTGTAATGAAAATATCAAGTTAAAGTAATGTTAATAGGCAAATTTATACTTAATAGGCTTCATTATAAGGCTCAAATATATTTGGGAGTCAAAAACAGCTGAAAAATGGCTCTTTTGATTGTAAGGGTTGCAAATATCTGCACTAAACTCTGATTTAAAATCACACAACATTCAGTGTCTTCACATTAGGCTCTCTGAAACTGGCAAATGTTTTCTACATTTTCCTGATAGACTACAGTAATTAATCAAGAAAATAATCAATAGTTTTAGCCCTACTTGCAAGAATATGTCTGCTCATAGGAGATCAATAAGTGCTGGCTTTTATAACAGCATCACACCATCCTGCGAGCTCATTTTTCATCCACTTTGTAACTTTCAAGCAAACATCAGCAGAACAAAGAGCATATTTTAATTCCTTCCTGTGTCAAATTTAAGACCTGAAGTGGAGATTTGTGCTGCCACAATAAGTTGTTGATTGTTTACTTCATTACACAATCCCGTCGTCAATAACAGAACAGAGTTTCCCACTTTAAGAAATGGTTGCATTTCGAATGTTTCGGGTCTATCTCACATTTTTTCAGTGGCGATCCATTCCAGCCTTCGTTCTCATCTGTTGGAATGACAAACAATGCGGTCGAGAGTGGAACAATGAGGGGCCCTCAGAGGGCCTTATCTCCCCAGCACAGGTGCATCCGAGCTCAGGGATCGCCAGTTGTGTGCGGCGGGGGTGGGAGTGGAGTCGAGGGGAAGGGGGATTAAAGTGATTCGTCACTTGATTCTGCGGCCTACTTGGGGTTTTTTATTAACCTCTTCTCTTCCTGAGGGTTGGTGCTCGCTGCAGCTCGTTCGAGCGGAGGCTGGACAAGTTTCCTTCCTTCTTTCTTTCTTTTGAGGGGGTGTTTGACAGGCGTGTCCATTCAGAGTGAAAAACCTTTGCCATCTGACTCATATAGTTCACCCGACACCCTGTTTAGGTGGCAACCGTGGCGTGGTTGGGCATTTTTCCTGTTGGTAATGCTATGACTGAGCTTTATGTATAGTTAATCACTCACCTGTGGCACACGAATGTCTCATCAGGTGGGAGATGAGCTAAATTTAAAAGCTGTGTTATTAACATCCTTCACATTTACATCTTTAATGAAAGAACATGTAGTATCACCTGATGCTTGTTGACATGTAATATCATAAGCATAAATATGTAAAACCAACAAACATTTTTGTTAACAGTCTTACATTTGGATTTTAAAGAATTGTGACCAATCTAGTGGAAAAACTATGTAATAAATGAGAGTTGTATATAGTTTAATTCTTTTTTGTCAGGCACCATGCACCAAAGCATTGATCCTATCAGAGGAAAGATGCTCTGTACCAGATTTAGCTACAAGCCAATTTCCATCTGCAGTCTCTGGGCAGGTACACACAGTGAGCTGATGACAGCCCGTTATATGAAGTTGGATGATGGGTAACATGATACTTAAATACCAATGGCATGTGAGACGTTGTAGAGTGGTAATGAGTCTTGAAATCCGGAAAACGGTTAGCAATTTTTATTTCCACTTCTCTTGTCTGGACGTGATTAGGGTCCCTGAAATAAGGACTGTGGTCAAGATGAGCTTTAGACATTTTCATGTTTTGTTCAATGTAAAATGTGAAGTGAATACACCACCTGTTTTTCTCTTTGTGACCATAGGTGAAAATGTTCGCAAAGAGAAAAACCTCCGTGTGATTGCTTTGGTTGCTAGCAGATTGCTGCGGTCACCCACAGTTTGCAAGAAAGACGCCGACTTCTCTGCAAACACTCGCCATTTACCCTCTGAGCTGTAGTGAAACTTGGTGTGATGCAAACCTGAAACGGAGAAGGTACCCCTTCAAAGTAAAAGTTGTGCTTCACCTCTGTCTGCAGTTAACACCTTTCTAAAGGCATAACTTTTACTTTGAAGGTGAAAGGTCTCCATTTCCAGTTTGTGTCTCACTTCTCGCAGTTTCACTACTGGCAAGTAGTTGGCATCATCCATGTAAACCACTGCAAACTGTAGCAGCCTGCTAGCAACCAAAGCAATCACAAAGAGGTTTTCAGTGTAGCACTGTATACCTCTTTGCGACCAGTTTCACCTAGTGACTGCCAACAACCACTCACCACTCATTTGGGTATGACTGGCGCATCTTTCCCTAGCAAACGGTGGTTGCCACGGGGTCACCGACTAGTCTCTAGGTCTGTGTGACTGAGGCCTATGATAATGCATGTCCAAAAGAAGACTACCAAGTGGCTAAATTAGACCACAATTGTCATCACCATGCCAAACACTGGAGCTAAATGTTGAAGTCATGCTTCATTGCAGTAGTTTATTTGTGATCTAACCATTAGCTTTTTACTTCTGGCAATTGCATTTATACCAAAAGCCTGTGGATAAATCCCATTGGCTTTTTGGCGAGAGAATCAGGTAGATGCTAACTTCACAGTTGGCCTACAAAACAAAAAAAAACCGCAGATGCAGTGGCATCTTCAGATGGGTTTTGTCCAACAATCCAAAACTACAGAGAAACCCAGTTTAACAAAACATTTGAATCTTTAAAGGCTTTGCTTCTATAATTAACAAAAAACAAAACCTAACAATCATCTGGTAATGTATCAATAATGTCATATCGTTCAGTTTTAGTTTTGTGAAACTTTACAGCGTTTATTGGACTACAGTGGTACTGGTTATAAGTAACCTTTGGCACAATTTCTTGTTCTGCTTTGACCAAAATATGTGGGTCTTGATAAATGTAAAGATTTCATCTTGCCGGGCTTCAAGCTTTTAAGCTTCCTCAGTCCTTTGAAGAACTACTGGCCAGTAGTTTTGCAGGTATTAAGTGTGGTGATTAACAGATGTTTCAGCCAATCACCTGCCATGGTATTTTTGTAAAGTGACTGCCTGCGAATGCTTTTCAGAACCACTACAGTAATTAAATATTTGGTGGTATGGCTCAGATATGGGTTTTTCTTTCCCTCCCACATGCATATGTGCAAAGATTATAGCAGGAAGAGCAGCAGCAAGATCTCCAATGACAACAGATATGATACTGATTATACAGAGGAGCTGAGGTGGGTTCCAAAGCAGCTTGCAGATGTGCAGCATCTGTTAACAGGCTAAAGCAGCTTTAATAGAGCATCTTATGTGAGATTTGCCACCTGGATGTGCAGAAGGATATCAGCTGAGCCATCAGCTAATGTGGGTTGGCATTTAGATTAGCTGATCTGCCAGGATTGGGGCTGAGCTTGGCCTGCTTGATATAATGCTATGCTCAATTTTTCGGCCCCCAAAAAGGTTTTAGCCAGAGCTAAAGAAAAAAATCCCCATCACTGTTGTGAAATTATTTTCCTAACGATTTCTTTTAATTGAGGTTTCACTTACCCGAACAGAATACACATTTTTATTGCAAAAATGGTCAGAAATGACTATGTAAAAGACTCATTGCCTTTACTGTAAACAGACTGACCATTCTTACTGTAGTATCAGCACCAAATGCCTATTCTTAGCCAGGAAAAACCCTGCACTAGAAAATTGCTCTACTAGGTTTTCATCAATTAGAAACTGTTTCCTTATTACACTGTAAAATATATCACTGGCCACTTCAAAAATCCAGCATCAGCCAGACTTTAATCTCATTAAAAATAAATATTTTATTAAATCAAAGAGCAGAAGCTGTTTTCCTCTGAATAAATTGACTATGAGGTAAGAAGCATCTCATCTGGGTGGCTGACCATCTTTTCTACATGATACAAATAGAAAAATAATCTAATGTCACTGAGTTCAGTCGCACCCCCAATCCATAAATATTTTAGATATTTGTCTGCATGTATTAACTACTAACACGTCCTCCATGTTGAATGTGATAAGGCATGCAGAGAGGAACCACCCCTCCCTTTTCACACACACACCACCCTACAGGCCCCACCCTACCCCCCCAACAAATACACCTCCCTAACACCATCCACCAGTCACTCCCAGTGAGGACCGACCTTCCCTCTGGCCCCGCTCTCCTGCTCTGGTGGCTCTGATGGAAAAGACACTGTGGTGAAATGACAGCTAAAAAGCCCCCTCCCCTCTTTTAATACCCTCTCTCTCCTCCCTCCCAGGTTCTCTGCGAAGCTTCAGCTCCTTCGACCCTGTTTTTCCCCCCCTGGCTTCTGCTCAGAGCCTAACTCAATCAGTCAGCACAACCAGGTCACAGTCCTGGATCTAACCATGCCAGCTCTGTGTGTGTGTGTGTGTGTGTGAGAGAGAGAGAGAGAGAGAGAGAGAGAGAGAGATATCTAGGCCAGCAATTCCCAACCATGTGCTGTTGAGGCCCAGGAGTATGCAGGTTTTCATTCCTATCAGCCTCTATAGCTGATCACTAATGATAAAATCAGCTGTTGGCTGAAATGACTGGGCAGTGACGACGATGATGATAGTGGTATGCAAACAAACCTACAGCCTGAGGAAAAACAACTGATTAATGACATGCTGGGCTAATGACAGACTCACCCCTTAATTAAGGCTCTCTGACTATTGAATGTTGAAATTTATTCATGCTCCCCAGAGGATGAATCCTAATCACTACGGTGACTGTTTGTGTAGCACCACCATGAGGTTTGCATTTTTGTTTTTGAGCAAAAATGTTGAGACAACCATTGGATGGAAGCACATTTCTCTTTCAGGTTGAATCTCAACAATGTGGTGATCATTTCATACCTTTCTTAGAAATTTTTCAATTTTATTTTCATTTTTCATCTGCTTCTAGTTCTTTTATTGATTCTATTTTCTTGTATTTCTTTTATGATCAGGTTGGGTTTTTTTTTTTTTCCTTCTGTAAACTGTTTTTAACTCAAGCATTAAAAGGGCAATTTTTATCTTAATTTTGTGCTGGCTAAATGTTGATACATAGCGTGATGAAAAGCTGGCTGGCAAAGATGAGTTTGTTTTGTTTTTTTTTTTAATTGGTATTGAATCAAAATTCTACAATCAATGGATTACTAATTGATACCTATATTAGCATTAATTGTTTCATATTTTGTGCACAATGTTTGCTTTGTCTTGTTGGTTGTTCCAGCTGCCTTGGGCTCCATTTTAAACTACTAGTACATGCCCATGCTACAGCGTTGTATTGTTCATGCTGTTGGCAAACTGATATATTTAATTACATTGAGAAAAGTAAAGAAAATGGAGTGGTAGATGTTGCCTATATGCTAAAAATAGGTGATGCATGTGATAGGCGTGCAATAATTCAACTTTTGTAGACAGACATGAGTTGTTGTTGTCGAGAAATAAAAATGATACAATGCTTTTGTAAGGTGTTGTAGGTGCATAGCCCGTTGCTAGGCAACATGATTACATCAGAATATCAGATATAGGTAAGAACCTTCAGGGGTCCTGTGTACCTGTGAATCAAATGTGTTTGCTTAACTCCTCCTGAGGAGTTCACAGGCAAAGAAACAAACACAGAGATTTTGTGTATTAAAATAATGTTCATTGACATTTTATATACTTATACAAGCAGTCCATTAACTTAAAGAATAATAATTTGGAGTCTTGAATGTCCAATATCTACTACCAACATTCAACCTGAGCTTGATTTGATTGTGCTAATTTTAATACCAGCTGGCAAATCGTAGCACGTATCAGCCAATAAGATGGAGTTTACTGATTTCATAGTCCATAGTTGTTTTATGCTGCCTAAAAGACAATGAGATGAACAGCTTAAAGTCTTTGAGCTGTTATTTTTCAAGGAAGATTTTTTAGTTTCCATAATAAACAAACAAAATAAAATCTCAGCATCAGCTATATTTTTATTTTAAACATCTGTATTGGCCCAAAATTTCACAACCGGTGCATCCCAGATTCATAGTTGACCCTTATGGTTCTTTTGGTTGCTCCCTCATTTCCCCAGTGGGTCTCAAAGTGGGGATCTTCTGCATGTAAGGTGAATGTGTTAACCACTACACCACAGAGCTAAAAGCGGAATATTAGCTGGTTTCACTTTCTTAAATATGAGGATTTGCAAATTTTGTGTACTTTACATGATGGTTGATGGGGAAAAAATGTTTGATTTCATTCTGTCGGTAGGTTCAACCACCTTGGGCAATATTTAAACTGTTCATTGATATTTTGTAGACTAACATTAATCCATTATTGAAAAAGAATTGTCTGCTATTGACATTCATTTGATTTTGGTTGCAAATTGTGGACTAACATTTGCCAGTAGGCCAGTATCAGTACACCGGATAACATTTACCAATGTCAGTGCCAGATGTTTATTTGTTTATTTGTGGTGAAAAGCTAAAACACTAACAGTAATTTTGTTTTCCAGATGCAAAATTGGGAATGAATGACAACAAAAACAAAACAAACAGAAAAAATATCGGCTAAATTGATCTTTTAAACACAGGTGTCAGCCCTGAATTTCACAAATCTGTGCCTCCCTGGTATGCTCACACGCTTCACTAAGTGGTTAACTCGATAAACAATAAACCTGCTTAGCATATCTATTCTAGCATTGTCATTGTGAGCATGTTAGCATGTAGCTGAAACGAGCACTTAGTACACCTCACAGAGAGGCAAGCAGGGCTGTAGACTCACATTGATGTCAGCACCATCTTATCAATATGCTTCCCCATTAAATGTTGAGAGAGGGTTATTCATATTTCACATTAAATATTAACAACATGAAGGGATCATCAAATCTGTGTCAACGGCATTCCTGCTATCCCACATGTAGGGAGTAAAGGATTGTTGATCTCATACGGAGCTATATATTGCCCTTTTTTTGTTTGTTTGTTTGTTTTTTGTAAATTTTGGCCACAAGCTGAGCCACATAAAACTCTAAGCTTGGCCCTCTGTTGTTCACATGCCATCATCATCATCATCATCATCCCAGAAATAACAAGTGCTGTTGCCACAACGTTGCCATAGCTCACAGAGCAGCCTCCTCTATGTGAATGTGTGTCTTTTAGAAAGAAAATACAGCACAGAGGAGAGGAGGTGCACTGAGGGGAGAGCAGAGCTGCCGGAGCTTTTTCTGTCCATTTATCTATCTCTGCTCGCTGCCCCCGGCTCCCCCCACCCCGACATTAGTCCTCACTCACTAATGCAAACACAAAATAGCTGTTGGTTGCTATGACAGCGTCCCCCTCCCTCCTCCCCCGCAGGGATTGTGTGTTAGATGGAGACTAAATTAGCCGACTCCCGGATCCTAGTATCTCAGGCTTGGGGAGGGGACGCTAGTGGCTAACCGAGGTCACAAGTTTCCAAGGTCCTAAGACTTTCTTTATTTACTCTCTGTCCTTCTCACCTCACAGCAAAACCTGTTGAGACAGCAGGAGCGCGTGGAGGAGCGAGTGCAGGAGATTGAGGAACAGCTTTGCAAACTCGACTCAGACAAGTGTGTGGTGGAGGTATGTTTTTGCACCTTGCTCTGAGGGTGTATAACACTTTGCATGGTGTTATACAATCTTTGAGACATTTTCATTTTCATTTTTGATGTGTGTGTTTACTTACAGGACAGGGTGTGTGAGCTGAAAGAGGAGGTGCGCCTGCAGTACCAGCGGATGCACCAGCTCCTGGAGGAGGATCTCGGTCGGACACTGGAGGCTCTGGATCGGGCTCAGGCTCGGTTCTGCCAGGAGAACGCGGCCCAGGTTTTGGCTCTGGGGGAGCAGCGCCACGAGGCTCAGAAGCTACTGAGCTCCATCCAAACAGCCTTTGGTAAGGCTGAGGAGCTGAGCTTCATGAAAAACACCAAACCTGTTAAAATCCTTACAGACAGGTGAGTGAATAGTCTTCATATGATGGTTTCTTAACTTTCCCCCATGTAATGTGCTGGAGATGTTTCCAAGCAGGCTCCTTATCTTGAAACTTGTCTCTTGGCACTTGTTGCAGGTCTCAGGCATGTATGGGCAGCAGTCTCCCTCCTTACAAAGTTGGGAATCTGAACTCTAAACTGTTTCTTTCTGAGATCTCAAAAAGAGAGAAGAGCTTGAAAAGAACACTTGAAGGTAGGAAAATGAAACACACCCGTTAGCTTTTAATGCAGGGCCCGACTGTCATGGATGTGTTTTTATTTTAATTACCACTTACCTCCTCTCATTTCTCACCTTCTTTCCTCTCTTAGCTCCCCTCACCCCTCCCTCGACCTTCCTGCAGTCTGTTCCCGCCTATCCCAGTGGTCAGAGCTCTGGCTCTGGAGCAGAGAAACGGAAACATTCCACTGCCTTCCCAGAGGGAAACGGGAACGCCGGAAAAAACGCCGCCCCGGGTTTCAAAGACTCGTCCTCCTCTTCCTCATCTTCTTCCTCGTCGTTAGCCAAACAGCCCTACCTGGGGTCCAGCTCTGCCTCTGGAGAAGGCCAGTCCACCAATCAGCAGGCTCTCGGCCCATGCGGCCCACCTCATATCAGTGAGAGCGGCGGGACTGGAAGCGGAAGTGGCTCGTTGACTAACCACCATTCAGGCTCTGTGTTCGGCTCCTCCCACTTCCCTCCCGGAGGCAGCAGCTCCTCACACTCCTCTCAGCAGGCAGTGCTCCCTCAGTATGGCGGCCGCAAGATCCTGGTGTGCACGATGGATAACTGCTACTGTTCCGGAGTGCCCTCTGTGTCAGGCCACCGCAGCCACCCTCCGTACCCACGCTCTGGCACTTTTCCCTGGGTCAGCGCCCAGGACTACCCTCCTCCTGGCCTGGCTTCTGGAGGTCCGTCCATGCAGGGCTTGGCAGTGAGGGACTGGATAGACGCCTCACAGACACACAGACATGCAGATTTCTATGGGCTGTATGGGCAGCCCTCTACAAAGCACTACGTCACCAGTTAACAGAGCACACACACCTACACTCACACACTTGGATATAGACGGGCTCCAATGTACCACACCTTTACCGACTTACTAACCGGAATAAACACAATGCAGTTATACTATATACACAATAAAATAATTGTTTATATCCGCCCACACACACACAGATCTAGTACACACATTCGGGGGCAGGGTTGATCTTTGTGTTTTTATTTTCTTCCTTTCTTTAATTTCGGTCAGTGTTTTCATGTAGTGTATTATACGTAAAATGCATAAACAGCCTGGCAAAACTCAGCTCAGCATTTTACACAGAAATAAGAAAGAGAGGCCTGAAGAGGAGAGGAGGAGATGCATCTTTTTTTATTTATAGAGTAGGAGACGGATTGGTAGAAAACAAACTTTTAGTAGAGAATCTTCTCATGCTTCTTCAAGGCCTCTCACTGAGGCTAAAGGGAAAAGAGATTATACCGTGCAGTGTTGAGCTTTCCACTTTCAGATTATGTTTCTCTGATATAATCACCCCTCCAGTTGTACTGAGGTCAATTGCCTTATGTTATTAGCAAACATATTTTTCTCCACATAGCTGGCTTTCTTTGATAGATCCTTTAAAGAGAGACTGCTGTCCCTTTGTCTCTTTATTTTTATCATCATGGCACTTCTTCCTTTCTTTGCTGAGTTCAGGGATGGATCGTACAGCTTGAACACAAAAAGCTCTTCCATGGAACACCCACAATGCACTTGTGGACGCCTTGCTATGCCTGAACTACAGATGCTGACCCACAGAGGGACAATAGAGCGCTGTCTGAAGGGCCGGTTGACCCCGGCCCTCTGCGTTTTTGAGAATTCGGCCCTCATCCTTAGCACTCACTCCCCGCTGCCAGAGGACAGAAAATAATAGACGGTTTCCATTTAGCGATGACTATGACTTTGTGTTATTTGGTACATCTGTACGTTTCATGCTTGCCTACAGAGACTCTGATATTTAGAGAAAAAGGCAAGACTGGGGAGACCAAATCAATGAAGCATCTGGACAATCTGATGATGCTGTAATTGTACTTCCTGCAGGGCAAAGATGTCACTTCCTCTCAATAAGCACACAAGCTCTTGGCTTCCTGTTTGCAGCTGAAAGCATGCAAGGAAGAGTTTTTTTTTTTTTTCTTTTTTTCTAAAAGCACTCAGAAGAAGAACAATAGGGGAAAAGAAACTGTATGCTGTTTTAAAATGAGTGTACGAAAGAAACGAAGGGCAGGAGGAACTTTTTTCATGAACTTTTTCTAAAAGAACAAGACTGGACTGCGAGATGTAAGCAATGGTTCATCATCCTTAAAGGAGCTGTTACAACAGCCATCGTAAAGAGAGAGAAAAAAAACATAAAAGTATCTTTTTTGTAAATATTTTGTGAAATGGAAAAATTACAGACGTGATTTGGAGAAAGGATCCAAATAAACAAGTTTAAACCGGTCTCTGCTGTCAACTGTATATGTGCGAAACATCTCATGTTTAAAGGATAAGGGTGGTGATATTCTATATTTTTGTTACTGTAAATAAATCCCATAAAGACCAAAACCAACTGTGTGTTAGTACTTAAATACTTTTCTGCTTCCCTGACAAGTCTGTGCCACATGGTACCAGCCCATTTGTTCCAACCACAGATGTAAATGGGTAACAAATTTATAGGCTAATTGACTAGCTGCCAGTCGGAAAATATGAGGTTTTAACCTCATATTTTCCGCAGCTGTAAGTACTCATCAGAATTGTGCTTTTGCACCTTTTAGAGGCAGATTAGTACATATTTTATATATACTAGCATCACAGCTAGGGATGCTAGCTGGTACATTCACTACCGCTTTGGTCCAGACTGAAATAATCTCAACTATTAGTCACCAATTTCTTTATTTACTCATGTTTTAACACATTTGTCCAATACTTTGGTTTATTGTCACGTCTCTGTAGAACTAATGAAAAACACTAGTTTTAGCTGTGCTTCGTGTTCCGTCCACTGAGACCATTTCTGATGAGGCTTCAGTGAACAGTAGATGGATCAACTGAAGGTCCAGATGCATCTCTCAGGTCCTGTATCAGGTCTTTGTTGGATTTAAAAAAAAATATTTCTTAAGGAAGTGACTTTCAGACACTGTTCATCTGCTGCCGATAGCTTTTTTAGGCCTGCGTCTTCTTTTGTCATCCACTTGTCCAGTTTCCTCAAGATTTTTTAAAGACACACTGCACACCATGATGAGAGATGCCACGTTTTCATCTAATAGTTCTTTGGGAATCACCTTGTTGGTGCAAAAGTACTATTTTATGTCTGTCAAACTGTGTTATCTTAGGCATTTTTTTTAGATTCAACTAAAGATGGGAACAAATTATGTGTTTTTGCAGCAGGCTGCTGGTAAAGTATCTAAAAATACAATTTACAATTGGTTCTTTGCTAAGTTGTATATGTATAGAAACAACACTGGTTCATCCCTTGAGTTAGGTGTCTTTTTTATGCTTGAATGATTCATAGGTCAGTGTTTAGTGGCTTAAAAAAAAACATTCCTCTGAAAATGGTCAGGTACAAGGAAAAACTTTCATTCAGAGAGCCTGGGGACCTATTGCTCAAGACCACTTTAAAAAATTACAAGAAAGTCTGGCTTCTTGCATACAGTTTTCAGTCTTGCTAGCTGGTACACACGGAAATCGTAGCTATAGTCACAAGGTTTTGTGCAAACATTTGCTTTTCCATCAGGATGAATTGCTGAAGACAACAGACAAATATAAGTTGATCCCCTAACATTTTATACCATTTTGATTTACGGCCAAATGCCTGCAAAACCAATGGAAAAACATGTTAGCTTTAGCTGTGCTTTATGTTTAAAGCTTAATAACAACCCTAGACTGACTGGGAAGGCTAATGCCTTTATCCTTTTAAGGACCGTGAGGGGGCAATTTTGTAGTACATCAGGGCTATCATATTTAATTTATTTCTTACTACTTTCAATCAGGGACCAGTTTACAGCATAGTTCAGAAGAGGGGCCAACATTTTCTAGATGTGGTGGATACTTAATTTGTTTAAAATTTCCCTTGATTTATTTATTTTAAATTATTTAAAAATGAAACTGAGTCATAGATCTGGTTTTCCACTGCACGTGTCAGCAGCATCACATAATATTTCTTTGACGCCATTAGATGTGAAATATCTAATGACTCACAGGGCCAACTGTCTCCAACTTTGGACTACAGTTACATGTGACTTAAACAAACATGAATATCTCAGGTCAACCAAAGTCTGTTGTCTATTGTAAATAAGTTTAAATTGATTACATGGCCTCAAAGAGCTGCTAGCATGGATGCAGACCTTATGAAGACAATACTTATTGGAAGGATCAGTTCTTTGTTGGTTTTGGTCTTTCGTGGGTTTTATTTACAATAAAAGTTTCCGCTGACATCTCCTCCATTTGTATGAACACATGACCTCAGCATTTTTTTTTTCCAGTTCTCACAGTTACTCCTAAACACTCATCTGTGTACTCTTCATTTGCCTTTAAAAAAAAAAACACCCTCCCACCTGTACCCTAGCATTACACAATCTCTGCTGCAGCACAAAACCCCCCAAATAATACTGGGGGGTAATAATCTACCTGGCTTCACTTTTATATTTAATCTTTTAGTGTCCTTATCTATCCTAAAGGAAACATCAATAGAGGAAAAAACTATTTAAACAAAGCTTTAACTATCTCTGTGTCCACTCAGTCTCAGTACAAAGCAGGCTCATGAGTATGTGGGGGTGGAGGTCTGCAGAGAGCAAACAGGATGGAGAAAACTAGTCTTGAGATGACTAGTCAGAGAGAGACAGAGACAGAGTGTGTGTCTTTGAGTGTGTGTTCCCCTCAGCCTGATTAAGCTCTTGCAATACTGCTTTCCCCTACCCAGCACTTTGAGACTCAATCCCATTCACACAGCAGGGATGATCCACCTGTGTGTGTGTGTCTCAGGAACGAGTGAATGCAGAGTGGAAAGAAGGAAAGAAAAGTTGATAATACAAACATATTTCAGTTAAGCAAATCACATTGTTCAATTAAAAGTTAGTCAAAGTAATAGACTGACACTAATTATTGCCTACATAAGAAGACTGATATCACTCTAGTTAGCTTACCTTTGCATAAAGGCTGTAAGCAGAGGGAAACGGTTAGCCTGGTATTACTAATTAACATATTTTCAATGTTAATCCATCTTAAAACCAAACAAGAGGCTATAAGAGGTGGTTATGTGCTGGACTCCTTTTGGCTAAGACCACTTACCAGGCAACATGTGGATACTTCCTGGTCCCAGGAAACTGGGTTTCTGGAAGTTCCTCTTATGGCCACTTGAGGCTGGCTCCAAAAGATGATCAAACCTCATACTAGATCTATCCCTCCATCCATTTTCTTCGCCCATTTATTCAGATTTTAGTTGTCATTTTAATAAAAGCAGTTTGTCTAATACTTTTAGTCTTCTCTGCTGTTGCTGTTATCTCTCTCATTCCTTACTGAGGATTCAACTGTACAATACAGAGTGAAACAGCATCTCTCTGAATGTCATGTGGTGGACTTTTCAGCCCTAGTGTGAAATTCTACAACATGGTTTTTAAAAACTTCACCACCATGAAAGAGAGAATGACTTTATTCTTCAGACAGGGTGGAAGAAATGCATGTCCCCTTCACTCTGTTGTTTTACTGTTGACTGAACTGCTTGTGTACACTATATGGGCAAAAATACGGAGCCACATACAGATTACACCTACAGCTGCTTAGCCATGGAAACCCATGCCATGAAGCTCCTGGCGCACAGTTTTTGTGCTGATGTCAATGCCAGAGGAGGTTTGGACCTCTGCGGTTATTGAGTCAGCAGAGCGTTGGCGACTTTTACGCACTATGCGCCTCAGCACTGAGCAACCCCGCTCTGTAACCACTTTGTGGCTGAGTTGCTGAGGATCATAAATGCTTCCACTTTGCAATAATACCACTTAAAGCTGATCATGGAATATCTAGGAGGGAAGAAATATGCCAGACTGACTTATTACAATGGTATTACAGTACCACACTCGAATTCAGTGAGCTCCTTACAACGACCAATTCTTTCACAAATGTTTGCAAAGGCAGACGGCATGGCTAGGTGCTTGAGTTTATACACCTGAATTCAAAGATTAAGAGACTGTGTGACCCAGTACCTTTGTCCATACAGTGTATCTATATGCGCATTTTTGATATGGTTAAATTGCATATTGAGCTGCATGTGTCAGTCCACTGAAGTAGTAGTTTTATTGCAGAGTTTACACACAGAAAATGAGCACAGTGGACAGAAGCTGTAGGTTACCTGGACAGATTGTGGTTGTTTACAGCTTCCCCAGGCTTAGTACTGTTGTTAGTCTGTAATGTTGGGCACTGAACATTTGATCTAGTTTTAAATGCTAAGGAAGCATTGACAGTATTTTAGTGTCTCGGGCAAGTAAAACAGTTTGTATCTTGTGTTTAATACATGTAGCCTACAGGTAATGATGTGAAAGTGAAAATTTAAACATGCCCTGATCGCGTTAGAGATCGCGTGAGAGAGAGCTGTGTGTTGTAAACTTGGTCATTGGTTAGATAACAAGGCATGTGCAGGTCCTGTATCTGTATGATACAGTTTGTGTAAAATGTAATGTAAAAGTTTAGGGTTGTTGTCTCACTTGGCTTCCTCAAAAATTTACCCCAAGCCACTGTGTAAGAGTGGTATCAGTCTTAACTTATTAATCTGTTTTGTCCACTTTCTTTCCAAATCTTTTTATCTTTCAGTCTAATGTGCTGAGAAATATATATATATATATATATATATATATATTTGAACTCCATCTGCTGAAGAAGATTATGTTTTGGGAGAGGTCGTTTTGTCAACTACAGCTTCCAAAGAACACTAAACCTACAGTTTGACCTTTGTTCATAGTTTTGTAAGATATTCACTTGTTCATATGTCACTTTCAGTGTCTGAATGGCATTTCTTTCCTTCCAGCAGCAGTCAGCGGTTAACATACACGTAAAAACAAACATTTTAAATCACATTGCTTCTTGCTCCACCCTTGTCTTCCTCCCACCTCTTTCTCCTTTCAAGCTGAAGCAGAGGTCTGATGTGCTGCTTCTTTTTCTCACGTCAGCAAACCTCAGCAGAGACACAGGCAGCCAAGAGCTGTGGGGTCGGAGGTGCAGCATAAATTACAGCGCTGCTTTTCAGCCTTTCTCTCACACACTAACAAACACTCCCCTCTTTCTCCCCTGACACACATTTTCTCACACTTGTGCACACAGCTGCCGAACAGCTGCTTGATCCACGAGGAGAAAGAAGAAGAATCCGGTCGCCTACCTCTCAGATATGCATCTATGACACACACACACACACACACTGTCAGCCGCTTTAAAATTACCAGCGCGCACGCACACACGCAGCAAAGGGAAAGGTTTTTATTCACCAATAAAACAGCCACAGAACTTTTTGTACTCTCATTTGAAGCTTTCAACAGACACATAAAAGATAGATAAAACTCTAAAAAGATGACCATAAAAGAAAGCAGACTCTTAAGCTTTAATCCATTATAGGAACAGCTGGACATGCTGGGAAACACATGAATGTATTATCGATTCTCTCAGGTCTTTATGGTCCTTGTAAAGGAGGGCTAGGCTTAAGAGACTTTTTGAGCTTAAATAAGCTAAATTATTATAAAGCTTACCTTGGCTTAAACTGGTGGAAACAGCCAGCTTTGCTCTGTCTAAAGTTAACAAAATTTGCCAGCCAGCTACTAAAGCCCACAAATTAAGATGTTAGCTTAATAGCCTACTGCAAAAACTGGAAATCATCTATTTATTGTTTTATGGCTAGATATGCTCGCCAAGTGTAGGAAAATCTCACTGTAAGACTCCAGTTTTTTAAGGATTAAATATAAATGCTATAATTTGTCAGTTATTGAACATACTGTGCATGTGCGGTAAATATGAAGCTGGACAGTGACTGGAAACAGGGAGATAACATAGCTCTGTCCGAAGGTAACAAAATTTGCCCTCTAGCACCTCTACAACTCATAGATTAGTACTCCATACAAAAAGCTAATTTAAGTTTGTTTCTGGCTGAGTTTCGCAGCTTCCAGTTTGACATTTTGACCGTGGCCAACTTAATTATTTTTAAATCAGATCTGACCATATTTGGTGGGGGAAGCCATAGATATATGCAGCCTAAGTGGCATAGCCTGCAGTCTTTCTAGGTGCCACTTGAGCCTGCCTGCAAAAGGGAGTTTATCCCCATGGACTCCCATGTTAAAATGTCCAACTATACAGCATTAAAAAGCATATTTGCAGTCTGGTATAATGAACAGTTTTGGCCTCCTCCTTCATAAGAATGCTTTAATAACTTTAATAATGTATCCTCACCTGGACAACTGAGTCAGAGGCATGGACACCTGATTGATAGACTCAGCCACTGTTTGTGCATTTGTAATGGATTACCTGATTAATATTATGGCTTGCTGTTGGTGCAAACCATTCAAGAAGTTTATGCAGTTTATGAATGTAGCTTGCTAACCTAGCTTTAGTTGATAATTTAGCACTGCACCCTTTCATCCATATAAGGTTCTGGCTCCAAAAAAAAAAAAAAACAGCTTGGCAGCAGCCAAAATGCTGACATTTAAGCTTCAAAATGTGGAGTCCAAAACCAATGAATGACATTATGGTGGCTATATCCATCCACAGCTATCATGCACAGGGACGTTAGCTAAGGAGCCCCAAACTGCTTTTGTACCAGCTAAAGAGGTGCTAGATGAAAATTCTGATACCACTGTGTGTATAAATATGAAGCTACTACAAGAAGTTTTCCATAAAGACTGGGAACAACTGGTATGCTCGCTAATTTACATGTTTCATATGGTTTATTTATTCAATACCAGTAATCCAGTAATGCTGGGACCAGTGTTCACAGCTGCCTGACAACTGTTCCCAGTAAAGAAAAAGTCCAGCGCGCAAACCCCCTTAAATTAACAAGCCCAAACAGGTGAAGTAGTCAGACCATGCTAGTTGTTTCACCATTTCCAGGATTTATGCTACATGAAGCTAACCACCTCATCTCATCCAACTCTCCACCAGAGAGCAAAAAAACATATTTTCCCAGACTGTTTCCCTAATGCCTTCATGTTTCTAAATGTGACTCCCGCAGCGTATCATATTTTCCGCAGTGCTTTGTTAGATTTAAATGCAGCAGGGCGTTTAAGGGCCAGAATTGAGGAACAACACTTCTACATTCTGTCTATGTGAGCAGAGAGGAAAACTGAACAATGAGAATCTTTGTGAGACAAGACGAGGCTGTCTGCAGGCCTCCAAGGCCCTCTGAATCAGTCACATACAATGCTATACAGAAAGTAAAACACATAGCACACTGTTCCTACAACCGGAACTCACTGTTAGACATGTAACACCTCCAAATGTCTTCTTCTGGGCCAATAATGAGGACCTGAATGCACTTCAGTATTGAGTCTTAACAAAACACATGCTGCTTCTAGAAGCTTTAAAATGAAATGACACAGGGTGAGAAGTAATCAAGTATATGGTAAGTGGACTCAGTGCTGTAATTAAGGTTTCTGCATACAATCTGCAGTTAGTGACTGCCTTCACTTAGGCAGAAAATGCATCGTACTTTATAAGCCAATCATAGGTTTCTATGTGAAATCAGAGTCCTTTATCAGGGTAAGAAGTGTTACAATCCCCTCTGAAATGTAAACTAGCAAGGTTATTACACTTAACTAAAACTAGATCTAAAAAACATTTTAAATAACTGAAATAAATATAACCACTAGACTTTTGACAAAAAACCCCAAACAAAACAGTACTGTGTATGTACGAAACAAAGATAAAATAAAAGCAAACAGGAAATGTCTTTAGTTTTAGTCTTCACAGTGTTGTCATTTTGACATTTGCCAGCCCACCCTTTGTTTAGTGAGAGGCTAGTGAGCCTTTGTTTCGTAAGACTTGAGATGCCCGTATGACTGTGAGTCAGCTGCCTTCAGTAAGTGTTGTGCTTATGTTGTAATGCCTGTTCTGAGCTTCTTAAATTTTGCCCCTGACAAATAACCACCATATTATAATATTTAAATTCATTGGAAGCAAAAACAAAAAACATGAAAATTTTAAACTGCAATAGCTCTGAACCTTAGTAACTTAAATTGGAAATAGTCAAGTAGATTACTTACAACATTCAGTTTAATTTCACAACAACAGTTGTCTCAAGGTACTTTATATTATAAGGTAAAGACCCTACAATATCAGAGAGAAACTCCCAAAGATCAAACACTTGGCGATCGTGAGGAGGAAGAACTCCCTCTTAACAGGAAGGGACCAACTACAGGGAGGGGCATCGATCTGCTATCACGAGTTCACAGGTGAGGTGAAAGAGAAGAGAGAAAAGAGGAGCATAGGGAGAAAACAACAACAAACAGGACTAAATAAAAGAGAGTAGACAGAAGTTAATGATGTACCTCAGTGGCATAAAAACAGGGCGTGTACTTTAGTTAATTACAGTACTTACCACTCAAGCTAGAAAAAAGACCGGGTGGGGTCATTTCTGGCTCTGTTTGTGTTTATCATACCTATACTGTTTCCTTTATCTATGACAGATATTCAAAAATGTTCTAACTGAAATTATGGTTTGCAGTCATTTTTATGCAAAAAAAGAGTTACTTCTTATAAAAAAAATATTCTTTGTGTCAATAATACTAGAAAAAATTATACTTTAAAATGTAAGTTATGTTTGAATGAATGATGTATTACAGAGTCATGGTCCCAGGGTTTTTGTGCTGTCTTTGAGTTCTGAACCTAGTTAATATATCTAAGTTTGGGTTTCTGTTTAGGTTTTTCTGTTCTAGTGTCTGAAGTTTTGATTGTTATGTTTTGAGTGTTGTGTTGGTTTATTTTGGGTCCCTGCCCTGGTTTTATTATTCTTGTAATCCTTTTCAGTTTTGTAATATTATTTATTACCTTTTGGGTTTTGTCTTTGGGTTGTCATTCCTTCCTCCCCACTGTTTCTTTGTTCAATGTGAGTTTTTTTCTCTGTATTTAGTTTGGTGCTCTTATTATTTTGGCAGTCTCTTTCATCTTACTTTGAGTTTTACTTCCCCCCTGTGACTGTCTTGATTACTTTCACCTGTGTCTCCTTCCCCTCCTGTTTCATGTGTATATATATTCCCATCCTTTCCTCCTCTCTGTAACTTTCCTGGTGTATTCTCTGTTTTCCCTGGCCCTAATGATTAGTTTTGTTTTTTTATTTATTTATTATTTTAAGTTTCATCATTTAAAACTCTTTGTTTGTTGCTTTTATTCTTCAGACCTTGACATTAAAGTATCCCTTTACCATCAAAGTATGGATGAATTGGTGATGCTGTAATACTGCAGCAACAACAAATTACAATCAAGTCACCATTTTTCATCCTTTGTTACTTCCATGTTTCTGTTTAAAAAAAAAATCATACATCATGTTTCTAGATGTGCAATATTTGTGCAGAAGCACTCCAAATATTTAGATCACTGAAAATTGTAATAATTAAAACATTGCAGTTACCAGCAAATTACAAAAAAGCAAAGCCTAATGTTAAAAAAAACAAACAAACAAAAAAAAAAAAAAAAAATAAAAATATTTAAAAAAAACATTCC